>PVJH01019199.1:0-43395 GCA_004026705.1 Nesogale talazaci | reverse complement strand
GGAGAAGAAATGGGAGTAGCCAGACCAGGAGGGTGTGGGAAGGTGGAGAGAGGAGGGGAGGAAGGAGGAAGCCATCACAGTGATGGACACATAACCACCCCACCCTCCAGGGGGAGAACAACAGAGACGCTGGGGAAGAGAGACAGCTGTCAATGTAAGCTATAGAGATTATATATATATATATATATATATATATATACCAAGGGCTCAAATAGAAAGTGAATGTTTAGAAAATAAGATGGCAGACTGGCCGCTCTGAAAAGCCACCCTTGCGTCGTTCCCGGGTCCCGCTGGCCGCAGCCATCTCCGCCGCCTGCCGCCACCGCAGACTCAAGCTGCTCACTCTCCAGAGTCGCCGACCTCGTGCCTCCTTTGCAACCCGCGAATCCGCTGTCCCGGCTCCCCAGCGCGCCCACCCTGTCCACCCTGTCCGACGCGGCCGTGGACCCCAGCGCCGAGGTCCCCACCAAGGCCCGACAGGAGCAGAAGGAGGTGGTGGAGGAGGCGGAGAAGGGAAGAGATGCCCCCGCTAACGGGCACACTCATGAGAAAAACGGGGCACAGGAGGCTGACAGCCAGGTGGACGAAGAAGAGGAAGAAGGGAAGAGGAGGAGGAAGAGGAGGAAGGTGATGGTGAAGAAGATGATGAAGATGAGGAGGCGGAGGCAGCTGCAGGCAAATGGGCAGCTGAAGACGATGAGGATGACCATGTGGGCACCGAGAAGCAGGAGACTGAAGAGGATGACTAGACAGCAAAAAGGAAAAGCTCACCTTCAAACAACAAAGCAAAAACACAAGCCGCCGTGACCTCTTCACCCTCCACGTCCCGTCTCAGAATCTAAACAGGGTCACCTTCGAGTGGAGGGTCCGCCCGCCCGGCCACCCACCTCGGGCTGCGCCACCACCGCAGACACGCGCTCGCTGTCACCCACCCCACACACCGGGAATTCCCAACAGGGGAGGCAGAAAGAACCAGAACTTCCCAGCCCCTGCTTGTTTTCTTAAAAGTACTTTAAAAAGGAAAATTTGTTTGTATTTTTTATTTACATTTTATATTTTTGTACATGTTGTTAGGGGTCAGCCATTTTTAATGATCTCGGATGACCAAGCCAGCCTTTGGAGCCTTCTCTGTCCTACTTCTGACTTTACTTGTGAGGTGACCATGTTCATTATAGTCTCAAAGGAGAGAAAAAAAAAACAACCTTGTAAAAAAAGCAAAAACAACAACCACAAAATACAATCTTATTCCGAGCATTCCAGTAAGTGTTTTTGTGTATGTACTTGGCTGTACTATAAGAAGTTGGTTTGGGGCTGAGCCCCGGTGGCATAGTGGTTGTGCGCGGGACTGCGGCCCACTGGGATGGAGGTTCAATTCCAGCAGTGGGGCTGGACCTCCTCCTCCCACCACCGGAGAACAGTGATGCCCCCCCAAAAAAAACAAGAACAAAACAAAACAAAACAAAGAAGAAGTTGGTTTGTATGAGATGGTTAAAAAGGCCAATGAGAAAGGTTTCTTCTTCCTTTTTCCTTTTTTTTTTTGGTCTATGAAGTTACTGTTTATTTTTTTGGGGGCCTGTTTGACGTATGTGTGAAACAACATTGTTCAACAATAAACCGGAATTTTAGGGCTGAGCCCTGGTGGAGTAGTGGTTGTGCGCGGGACTGCGGCCCACTGGGATGGAGATTCAGTTCCAGCAGCGGCTCCACAGGAGCAAAGGCTGGGCCTCCTATTCGCACCACCTGAGGGCAGTGATGCCCAAAATAAAATTTTTTTAAAAACCGGAATTTTGGGCTGAGCCCCGGTGGAGTAGTGGTGGTGCGCGGGACTGCGGCCCACTGGGACGGAGGTTCAATTCCAGCAGTGGGGCTGGGCCTCCTACTCCCTCCACCAGAGAGCAGTGATGCCCAAAAACAAAAAAAAAAATTTTTTTAAAAAACCGGAATTTTATTTTGCTGAGTTCTAAAAAAAAATGATAAATAAGATGGCAGTCTATGTACAAATATGCCAGAGATAGGTGAGGTATGAGAGGTTAGAGGAGCTATAAGAGCTATAAGAGCCCACAATAAAAATAATCTTTAAAAAGATGGTAATAGAAAAAAAAATTTTTTGGATTAAAAAAAAGCGGGAAGGCTGAGCCCTGGTGGCATAGTGGTTTTGCGCGGGACTGCGGCCCACTGGGACGGAGGTTCAATTCCAGCTCCACGGAGCAAAAGCTGGGCCTCCTACTCCCACCACCAGAGGGCAGTGATGCCTAAAAAAAAAAAAAAAAGCGGGGAGAAGAAGGAAAAGAAAATAGGTCCTTTGAATTGTACCAGAGGGGTTTCTTTAATCTGATATATCTAAAGTGTTTGTGTTCCATCATAGAATTGAATTTGAAATATGTCGTGGTGAGGCAGATTCCGCATGCTCTGCTGGTTTCAGGGCTCAGCTCAGAGCAGTCGCTGAAGTTCCCTGCATAATCCCCCCCTCCCCTGCCCCCCTCCCCCACCGCCATCCCTGTGTCCCCGGCAGCCCCCAGCATGAGGGCTCCACCTTTATGAAACGCCTCAGCCCTGGGGGCGGGGAACCCCTCCCTGCCAACCTCACCTGCCGCCCTTGCTGCCCTGAAGCCCCTTCTGCCGCAGACAGCCTACCGGACGGGCGAGAAGGGCTCCCCGGGCGGGGTTCCTGAGGTGGAGCGGACAGGCCGGCTCTCTCCTACAGAGCGGCCGTTAGGTTTGAACTGCCGACCTTGTGGTGAGCCGCCCGGTGCTGATCCCAAAGCACCACGGGCTCTTGGGGAGGAGTGTAAAAAACACCTCGCTGACTCATGGCCACCCTGAAGACCGGGGAGCCCCGCCCCGTGCGTTTGCCAGCCTGGGACTTCTTATGGGAGCAGACAGCCCCACCCTGTTCCCATGGAGCCGTTGGGGGTCATGAAGCAGTGACCTTGAGGTGCACAGCCCAGTGCCACCAGGGAGTTGGGAACTGCCCCCGGTGCACAGGGAAGAAATAGAGACACAGGGAGGGCACCAGGGGGTCCAGCATGAGAGCCAAAGACGTGAGTGTGAGAGCAAGCAGGAAATTAGCAAGTGCCGTCCCAAGGAAGGTGGCTGGGCACCTGGCGTGACTTCCAGGAAGAAGGCCTGGGGGCTGCCTGCCTGGCAGTGGTGGGGCCTGGTCCGGCTCAGGGAGCAGCTTTGTGGACCGGCGTTGGGTTGCCTGCCCAAGTGACTCTGGTGCCTTCAGAGGCCTCAAGGCAGTGGAAACCCCTCCAGCTGGTCACCCCAGCCCTGCCCCAGCCTCGACCTCCCTGCCGGGCTGCGTGGGGTCAAGCTGCCTGCAGGTGCGCGCCCGAGCCCGGTCACTGCCCCTTGGCCTGCGCTGAGCACCTCCAAGCCCTCCCTGGAGCGGAGGCCTCCTCCCGGCCAGTGTGAGACTCTGAACACAGCGAAGCTTGCTTCTCCAGGCCCCTCAGAGGGGTCTAGAGGGCACGCCCAGGGAGGGGGTACACAGGGCCACTTAGCACGTGGTCCTTCAAATGGTGGCCCCCACCTAGCAAGGTCATGGCCTGGGAGCTGTTCAAACCGCAGCAGCGGGCCAGGCTCCTGCCCCAGCACCGCTGAGGCAGACTCTGCGTGTCCGTCTCTCGGGCATGCTGTGAACACTGGAGGGTTGCGTGCTGCCGCCAACAGGACGGTCTGGGCTTCACACCCACCAGTGGCTCCCCAGGCAGATAAGGTGGGGGTCGGCTTCTGTCAACACCTTGGAACCCCCCAGGGCAGTTCTACTCTGTCCTCTGAGGCTACCGTCAGTTGGAAGTGACCCCGTGACGTGTAAAGGTGGCACAGGAATGGAGCTTGAGAAGCACAGCCTTGGCCCCCAGAATTCTTTCCCCAGTCAGGTTCGGCGCTCCACGTCCCCTGGCCTCTTCCCAGCACTGACCGCAGAGAGTGGGGCATCGCTCTGTCCCTCCTGCCCTGTTGGCCTCCTCTGCAAGCCCCCGATGCAGAGGGGTCCCGGCCCCCTCTCTGGGAGCTGCTGCAGGCTGACCCTGCCTCTTGCTGACTTTGGCTGGATCTCTTGCAGTTCACGTAGCCATGGAAACCGAGAAGAACCAGAACGTCCACCTGTCACACATGGTCATGAAAGAGGTAGGCTGAAGCCTCAGCTCAGGTCCCTGGGGCCCGGGTGTGAGGGCTCTCTCTGGGCCCTGCCTCTGTGTCTGAGCTGACCGGGAAGGAGTGCCCACCCTGGCTTCCCACCAGGGACCCGGCAAGAGGCGGGGGGTGGGGGTGTTTGGTGTCCTCTTGCCCAGACTCAGTGCCTCTCCCTGCTCACCCTGTACAACCAGAAGCTCACGGAGCTAGACCCAGCGGGCACCTGAGAGGCCCACGGGTATGGCTGGCAACACAGGGACCCTGTACCCCACAATGTGCTCCCAGCATCTCATCTGCTTTTGTAGACCCAACAGAGACCCAGAGAGGGTAAACATCTTCTCCCAGGGTCACACAGCAGGAGGTGGAGCACAGACCTGCAGATAGCCCCCCTCTCCCCTTTGTCTGGGACCCACTAGGCATTCTTTCTCCGTACCTTCCTCCAGGTGGCCATGAGGGACAAACTGAGGCTGGTGACTTGGGGAACAGGGGGGGTGTCTCTGGGCCCATTTTCTTTTTCTTTGGGGGGGGCATCACTGCCCTCAGGTGGTGGGAGTAGGAAGCCCAGCCTTTGCTCCGTGGAGCTGGAATCGAACCTCCGTCCCAGTGGGTCGCAGTCCCGCGCACAACCACTACGCCACCGGGGCTCAGCCCCTGGGCCAATTTTCTAAAGAGGGAAAAGTACTTCCTGAAGCTACCTGCCTGTGGACCCTTCACCTTACCCCCAGGAGAGGACACTGTCCCCTCCCATGCCACATTTCTGACAAAATGACCAGTAGGAAACTGTCTATCTTCCCACCCCACCCCACCCAGCCCCTCTTCCCTCAGCTGTTGACAAAAATGCCTCGAGTGTGGGGACAGGAAAGGGGGGCCTCCATCTCTTTCTTTCCTGGCGCCAGTGAGGACAAAGGACTCAGACCTGCTCCCCTCTAGGGGACTCAGGGGCTTGACTTAGGAAGCAGCTGCTGCCATCACAGGAAGCTCCCCACAAGGCCAAAGGTGACAGGAGGCAGTGAGGGAAAAGTCACAGAGGGGGTGGGGCTGCCATGAGCAGTGTGGCCTCCTAGCTATGGTCCAGGGGTCTGAGGGCTCACCCCAACTCTGGAAGAGAGGACGGGGGTGGGGGGGCTTCACTTCTGTCCCACAAAGGGGGGGACGGGGAGGGGGGCTCCGGACCATTCAGCCTGGCTGCTGGCCCCGCTCTGGGACATGCTGCCCGGGACTTGTTCTTACCCCGTGCCCCTGTGGCCAGGCTGACGATGTGGGAGGGGACAAGAAAGGGCAGAGGGGCAGCAGGAGGAGGGCTCCCAAGGGTCCGAGGTTGGAGGTCAAGCCTGTGTGGGTGGGTGGGTGCTGACACACCGCACCTCTGTGTTAGGCCCCCCCACCCCGATTCGCACCAGTCGTTGCCATGCAGAGTCCCGTCCCGTCCCTCCCTCGTATGAGGGTCTTCCTCTATTCGCTGTCCCCTCCCTCTACCCAGCATGGCATCCCTCTCCATGGCATCCCTCTCCATGCCCTCTGTGTCCCCAAGAACCGGAGATGAAGTCCGGCTGCTCCCACTCTAAGGAGCGTTCTGAGCGCACCTCTTTCAAGACACGTGTGGGTTCCTCCGGCAGTCCAACGTCCTTCGACGGTCTTCTCTAACAGCCCGATCCTCTTCCTCATGACTGTCCGGCCTTCCGGTGTGTGTGAGGCACCTGAGAAGACCGTCCAGTGGCCCGGGCGCACCCTGGTCCTCACAGCGACATCCTCCCTCCTTGAACGAGATTTTCTGTGGCAGATCTACCCAACAAAGCGTGTCCTGGGGTCTCCGGACTGCAGCTTCCCTGGGGGGTCCCAGGAGAACAGGACCCTGGGGACCTCCCATCTTGTACTGTGATTGGTCCAATTGTGAGGATTTGCGTCTCCTCGATTGGCTTCCCTTGGGGGGTCCCTGTAGTGTTTACCAGGGGCTGAAGAGGGACTTGGGGGTGGTTGCAGGTTAAAGAGGGCCCCACCGAGAGCCCCACGAGGGGCAGAGGCTCTGCTGTGGCGGGGCTCAGGGCCAGACCAGCGGGTTCCTACAGGCAACTTCCCTCGGATGGAACATTGCTGACACAGTGCCTGGGCATGGCAAGCATCAGGGGGCTCCAGAACCCCGGCACAGGCGTAAGTGCCCCTGTCCTACACATGAGGAAACAGGCTCAGGGAGGGCCTACCCAGTGTGGCCCCGCCCGAAAGAGGCTGAGGCCGAGGAACTGGATGCAGTCTGTGAGGCTGTCTGCCCAGCCCAGGGCTCCTTCCACCGGCCTACGTACTGACAGCGTCCCCAGTCCCAGGACCTCCCCAGGTGCACACAGGAGATCTGGCCCCAGCCCACCCAGGTGGGAAGAAATGAAAGGTCGCCCTGCCTCACTCGGAAAGCATCGTCCCAGGCGGAGCCAGGCTCCCGGCTTTTCTGCTGCTGCCTTCTCTAGTGCCTGCGTCCACGGACTCTGATATGCATCTGGGGCCCTCCACCATGCAGGTCTTGGGCTGCTGAGTGCAAGGTGGGAGGTTCAAGCCTACTAGATGCCCCACAGGAGAAAGAAGAGGCTGCTCGCTCCCTACATATGGGGCAGGTCCCAGGAGTGAGAATGGACCTCGGGGCCGTGGGTCTCTTGGTTATGCAACAGTCCAGAAGAGGGGTACCTTCCGTGCAGAGCAAGTGCCCCCCGCCTGCTCACAGTGTGGACAGGAGGACGCTGAGAGACTGCACTGCACCAGCCAGGGGACCGTGGCCCTGGCCACCACCTACTGTTATGGTCTGGCCTCTGCTGGTAAGATTCTTGCCTCAAGCCCAGTCCCCTTGAGCAGAGGGACATCGCTGCGAGTGCGGTCAGCAGAGCCTGGGGTGAGACCGAATCGCAAACGGTCGTGGGAAGTGGTTCTAGCTTCCGGAGTCCTCTGCTTGAGCCCCAGCTCTGCACAGTGGTCCCCGAGTCACAGACCTACCTGGCCCCCTGACAGGGTCCCAGGGACAGCACTAACCCTGTCCCCACATGAGGGTGCTGATGATGGAGGCAGTGCCCCACTTCGCACCCCTGCGACACTGGGCGAAGGGGGAGTGTGGGCAGAGAGCGGAGGGCTAGGCGAGCGAGGAGAATCCAGGGGGGCCTTTTCCCAGCTGTGTGACCTCCAATGCGTGACACCGGGTCCCCAAGCCTCAGTTTCCCCGTCTCACAGAGTTACGGGTCATCACCAGTAAAAGGAGACGCCTGGAAGTACCTCATCACTGAGCGCGCTTTCCCAGGGGCTCTGCTGCATGAAGGACAGGAGGTGGCCTTGCCCGCTGACCCCAGACTGCCTGTTCCTTCCCAGGCCTCAGTTTCCTCCTCCTGAATGTGGGCTTTCTGGGCCTCATCAGCTCTCGTTTTTCTCTCATGATGATGAGCCTACGTGGGTTTTTCATTGATAAAACTAAAAACCATAGCCCAATAGCTTTTCCTCTTCAGTGGTCTCGTTCCGTGGCATGGAGCAGGCCATGGCTCTGGCCAACAGAATTTTGCTCCCTATCAGCCTTCCGAGAGCTGGAAACCATCCACTGGTCCCTGCAAATAAGGCCACATTTCTCGTCCATCCACTTCATCCTTTGGTTTAATGTAGTCCCTCTTGGGATCAGATTCAAAGCAGGATACCATTGACAGGAGGGGGGAGCGTTTCTTGATTAAAAATTTGGTCTAGGGCTGAGCCCCAGTGGCGTAGTGGTTGTGTGCGGGACTGCGGACTACTGGGTTGGCGGTTCAAATCCAGCAGTAGCTCTCCAGGAGCAAGGCTGGGCCTCCTACTCCCCCCAGAGGGCAGTGATGCCCGCCCCCAAATAAATAACTTAAAAAATTTTTTGTCTATATGGAGCAACAAAAATGTTCCTAGAACGCAAAAATAGTATGATATATATATATATATATATTTGGGCATCACTGCCTCTGGTGGTCATGGGTGCTACCCAGCACTACTCCTGAGAGCCGCCGCTGGATTTGAACCACCAAGCCCACGGGCCGCAGTCCCACACTCAACCACTTATGCCACCAGGGCTCAGCCCGTATGTAATATATCTATTTTAATTTTAAAACTCCACGGGACGTTGCTAAATTGTTAAAAAGTGGGACGTCTGGTCACCTTACTCTTGGGCCTCTGTCCTCCCTGGAGATGGCAGGGAGAAGCATACATAGAGAAAGCCCCCTTCACTCCTCTCCCAACACTGGACATCACGGCCCCTGGTATTTGTCTCTGCTGAGCCCCTCAGCTGGCTTGCTTCCTCTGCTCCGGAGAGAGCGTAGGCCACATGTCCGTGTCACAGAGAGATAATTCTGGTCCCCGAGCCCCCGCTGCTTCCCACGCTCTTACTGACCACAGCGCTGGCCCTCTGTGACCCTCTCATTAAGTAGCGCGGAGAGAGCCAATGCCTTCGTGCAGGAAGCACCCCACTAAACTCACAGGCAATCTCTGCCCTATTTTTAGAGCGTTTATCGCACGGATTTTATCAAAGAGTCTCAGGAATTTCGGAATAGGGCACTGTCATGCGCTGGCTGTTGCGCATTCTGTACTGTCCTCCACTTGCAGACTCTTGGTCTATTTGGGACTCTGCTGGCCTGGTGATCCGTGAATGTCTTTCACCGCTCACGTGGCTCGGAGAACTCCCCGGGTCACGTTCAGCCTTGCACCTCCAGATGCGCCTCCTGACCCCCCTCCCCCCTCCCTCAGTTCCTGCATCCTCATCTGCCTCTGCCTCTGCCTCGTCTTCCCTCTCAGACTCCACCTTCCCCTCCCTCCTCCCCAGGTCTCTCTGCCTCCCTCACAGCCTCGCTGCTGTCTGTCCCTTCTCGGAATTCAGATCTGCCTGTCGGCCTCCTCTTCCTCCGGGAGAAGGACGGGCTCGCCTCTCTGAGCTCGGCCCCTGGCCCCTCACTCCCAGGACAGTGTCATAGCACGGCCTCGCCACAGGAACTTAGCCATCAGGGCGCCCTGGCAGTTTAGTGCCTATGCCTCAGACTGGAAGCCACGAGGTCTGCAGTTTGAAACTACCAGCAGCTCCTCAGGAGAAAGACCAGGGCTTTCCACTCCCCTAAAGCAGGACAACTCTCTGAGGCAGCTCTGTCCCGTGCAATGGGCTCGCTGAGAGTCAAAACCTCCTCGATGGCGGTGAGTTTGGGTTCTGTGATGCCTCCCAGGGCCCGGGGGGTCTCTCAGAACCCTCCCTGCACTGCAGCCTCAAGTCTCTGCTCCCTCCAGCCCAGCCTCCTTCTGCCTGAGCTGTCCTCAAGCCAGTCCGACTGCTGGTGACCCCTCCCTTCCTGTGCAGCCTGGACCTGCCCATGAGAGGGCAGATCCTCAGCCCTATCTCCCCAGGCACCTCTGAGAGGATTCGAACCACCCACCATTCAACTAGCTGTCAGGTGCTTAGCCCAGGAACAAATAACAAGAATGACAGCAAATTAACCCCCCGGAAGTTCCCGTTGGTTGACTAAGACATTACTCTAAGTAGGTGCTACAGAGTGGAGAAAGATGAGACTGTCTGCTTCTGTAAAGACTTATTTCTTAATTTGGGGGGTATGTCTTATTTATTTTTCTGTCCCTCCCTTCCCCATCCCTACCCTCTCTTCCTAGCCTCCCTATAATCTTCAAAGTCTGCAACTTTGGGTACTAAAGCCATTTTTCTTGGTTCTTTTGCTTTAATGAGAGTAGGTTTTATGCCTCATTTGACTTTATGTAAACCGGCTTTGCTGCTGAGCATAACGTCCTTTGAGGGGAGTGACTCTGGGTCAGAATTGATTCAGTGGCAATAGGTTCTGTGTGGTTTAGTTGGATTGGGTTGGGTTGACTGGATTGGTTGGGCTGGGTTGGGTAGGTTGGGTTGAGTTGATTGGGTTGGCTGGTTGAGTTGAATTGGGTTGAGTTGGGTGGGTTGGGTTGGGTTGATTGCGTTGGGTCGGGTTTAGCGAGGGGGAAATTGCCACTTCCCTTACAGTTGCAGAAACTGAGGCTCAGAGAGGATAGATCAAGGATGCGCCACACGTTGATCTACTTGTCGATTGCAAATGTGTGGGGAGATCGCGTGGATTATTAAAAAAAAAGACATAAGCCTATCATCAATCCTGTCACTCAGCTGATACAGCGCGCAGCCAGCCTTAGGCGTCACACGCAAACGCAAACAACTGCACTAAGTGCAACAAAACTGACAGGCTAAGTTATCACCAATTTTTAGATCTTGGTTTTTTTTTTCTCTGAAGTGTAAGAAAGGGTATTCAAATGAGTGGGGGATGGACCAAGTAAGAAGACAAAAATGGATCACTTTCCTATGGAATGGGCGATGCTGACATGACAAGTCAACATTCCGCTGAAGTCCAGAGCACGTGAACAGCTCTGGAACTTACTCACAGAGGGGAAGTACCCAAAATGTGCTACCTCCTTGACTGCATTATTCGGCTCTCCTTATTGATGTGAGCCAACCTTTCCCCACATAAAGATCATGAAGTCCAAGCACCGTTCCACCACCACTGATGAGCATTTGGAAGTGTGCTTGAGGCTGGCTGTCGGCAGCTCCTGGCTCATTCCACTCAGTGCAGGGCATCAGAGTCAAGTCAGGTCATGACCAAAAAGTGAGCCTAGTTAATTGTGTTGGGTTGTGCACTAAGGGCTCATGCGGTTATGCCAGGTACATAAACATACGTTGTGTATCTATACAGGATTCTCAATGCAGTTATGAATACATGTAATAAATAAATATATGTGTGTTACACTTTTGTAGGTGGTAGATCATTTTTACTTGATCATTTTATTTTATTTATTGTATTTTATTTTTTGACTTGATCATTTTATAAGCAGCTCACGTGCTGGAAGAGTGTGACCACCCCTGGGTTAGAGGGTTCACCCAAAGTCACACAGACGCACAGGGAGGGGCAAGACCCCCCAGTTCCAACGCTACAGCTGTGTGTGTCTTCTTGCCCTCCCCTCCCTGCCCGCCCCCTCCCCCTCCCCCTCCTCTCGCAGACCACGGCAGCTGCCAAGGACAGGCTGTTCTGACAGAGTCTTTGTTCCAGGTGCCTGGGAGCCACTGTGTCCCAGAGTATGCTGTGATCAACCTTTCCGGAACCTCTCGACCCAGTGGGCTTTGTGCCAGCCTCGAGCCCTCAGCCCCTCTTGACACGGAGACCTGGTGCCCGAGGCAGGTGTGGACAGAAGTCTGACAATGTGGGGAAGTTGGGGGGAGGGGGCCTCTTTCCTCTTTCCCCTGCACCCACCACCTCCCCCATCACAGTTCTTCTGGCCGGTGCTCAAGCTCACGGTCCCTTTGTCCTGCTCAGAAAATTCTAGAAGAGCTTCTTGGGAGTTTAGGCTTAAAGAGCTCCGGGCTGCCTGGATTTGCATATCAGCAACCAGAGCCCAATTTGAGGCAAGGAGGATGGTCCCTGAGAGAGACTGGTGAGTTAGGGAGTCCATAGAAGGAGAGGTGGGGGGGGGGGCACCTTCCCAGCTGGACGTGGCTCCTTTAAATCCCCACTGTTGTCTTCACAGACCTCAGGAGAAGAGGAGGTCCCTTTCCAGGACTCTCAGGAAGATGACACCCAGGGGCCTCTCCACCCCTTACCCGGGGAGAAGCTGTACTTCTCAGAGTTCATCCCTGTCTAGCACACCCTCCTGCCTGGGCCTGCCCCGAAGCCGACAGCTGACTCTGCACTAACTCTCATGAGCTCAATGCCACCACCAAGGGTCCCTGCCGGTCCAGCCTGGGGGCTCCACTGCCCTCCTTGGCTCAGGCTCCCCTCCTGCCCGTCCCATTGTCGGCCATGGAGCCTCCAGAGTGGGGAACTGGGCCTCCCCAACAGGCCTGTGCCCTGTGCCCCCCGGAGGTCTTCAGAAGAAAGGACCATCAAACTCCTTCTGAAATTGACTCCAGCCAAGTCTTCAGAGGGTAGGTCTCCCGCCCAACACACCCAGAGGCCCCAGGGAGCAGCACTGACTCCATGGTAACTGGTCCCGAGGGGGAGGCCACTGGACCCTCCCTGGGGCCCAAGCAGGGCTGGGGGTTCTGATCTGAGTTGTGTGTGCCCCAGGAAACACTCAAAGCCCCTGGCCCACCCCCAGAGCCCCCTTCTCCTCCCTCCACTGCATCCTCCCAAGTGACTTTGGCCCTGTCAAGGGCACCCCCTCCCACCATCCTCACTCTCCCGGGGCTGGTTTCTCAAAGAGAGGCTGTCAACCACCTGTCTCCCCACTCTCCCACCCTCTAGTGAGCCCTGGCCCCACCCAAACCTCTTCTGGGGCTGGGCCCACGATGGCACTTCCACCAAGCACCCCAGGATGCTTAAGCTTGAGTTTGACCCGGGGATCTCTCAGCCCTACTCACTGGGAAGGTCTATGTTCAGTGTGTGTGAGGGGTGGGGGCTGTGCCTGCTGGGGACCACACTGAGGCCCTGAGTACAGGACAGACCAGGTGTGAGCAGGGGGCAGGCGCCGCGCCCCCTTCTCCCTGCCCAGCCCAGTGTGTTCACAAAGAGGGTGGAGAAAGGCTGTTTTTCTTCAAAAGACTAATGGCCCGGGAGGGGAGTGGAGGAGAAGTCCCATCAGGCTCCAGAGAAGTACTGGGGGGTTGGGGGAATAAGAGCCGTGGCAGTGCGATAGGGTTTGAAAGGAAAATGGGGACAGGCTGAGCCCCGGTGGCGTAGTGGTTGTGCGCGGGACTGCGGGCCACTGGGATGGAGGTTCAATTCCAGCAGCAGCTCCACAGGAGCAAAGGCTGGGCCTCCTAATCCCACCACCAGAGGGCAGTGATGCCCCCCAAAAAAAGAAAAAAAATGGGGACAACTGTGGAAAAGAGGAAGAAAAACCGCCCCCCCCCCCAGTCTCACCCTGACCCAGAGCCCATCCTCAGGAAAGTCCTGCTGGCCTTTCCTCCACTCGCCCAAGCCCACCCCCAGAAGGGTGGGTGTCATTTTACAGAGCAAGGGATGTTGTCCAGAACAAGTTCGCGTCCTGCTTTTCCCACGCCATGATCGCATCGTCGCTCCAAGCCTCGTATAAATAAATGTGCACCGGCCGCCTAACCTGTCACCCGTCGGGCACTGCGTCTCATCGCCTGCCGCATCTGTGGGCAGACGCTGTCTCGACTTGGCCCGCTGCGAGAACACGTGGGGCGGCGCTCGGCACGGGGTCCGAACCTCGGATTCTGAAGAGGTCCCCACCCACTGCCCTCGGGGCGGCGGTGACTTGGGGGCCCCCCTTGGGTCACAGGGTACAACTGCTCCCAGGTTTCCGAGGCTAGCATCTTACTCAGCTGTCCGAGGCCGAAGAACGGCCAATTTGAAGATTAGCAATGGAATGTAAACCATGCACGCGCGTGCGTGCGTGCACACACACACACACACACCCATAGGTGCCATCAAGTCCACCACAAATCATAGCAAACAATACCCTGTCCCCCTCAGCCCCCCACTGTCCTCACAGTCCTGGCAATGACTGAGCCCCTTGCCGCCGCCTCCTCTTTCTGCACGATGTCCTTCCCCGGGGACAGGTCCCTCCTGACCACATGTCTGACCGAGGTCCTCGGATGAAGTCCCCCATCCCATGTTCACGGCGAAGGAGCATTCCGGCTGCATCCCTCCCGCCGAGACAAATCTCGGCTTGTTCTGCGGCGGGCCAGGGTGTTTGCAGGACGTTTGGCCAACACCGGGGCTCGACACAGCCCTCCTCCGGTCCGTCTTGTGCCTTGTCCGGGTTAGAAACCAAACCCACTGACGTCAAGCTGCTCCTGGTTCCTGGCGACCCCATGGACTGTCCGTGTGGGTTTCCAAGACTGTCGCCCCGTCCAGGAGTAGACAGCTCCTCTTGCTCCCATGGAGCGCCTGCTGGTTTCAAACCGCCGACCTTGCAACGAGGACACCCACACATCACCCTCTCTGCCGCTGGGGCTCCTCACTAGCCAGGCAGAAAGGACATCCTGGGTGACGGGGTGAGAGGGCAGGGGACTCCCATCTGTGTGATAGAACTCATCTGGGTACTTACGTGAGGGGTGTGTGTGAGTGTGTGTGTGTGTGTGTGTGTGACATTGGTCAGGGGAGGCCCGTGGGGAAGAGGTGGGGAGAACATGCACAGTGGAATAATTCTATTTGTTCATGTGCTCATGTATGCATAATGCATATGATTACGTATCAAGAGAAGGCACACTATAAGAAACCAGCTGGCGGGGCTGAGCCCTGGTGGCGTAGTGGTTGTGCGCGGGACTGCGGGCCACTGGGACGGAGGTTCAATTCCAGCAGTGGGGCTGGGCCTCCTACTCCCACCACCGGAGAGCAGTGATGCCCCCCCCCCAAAAAAAAGAAAAAGAAACCAGGTGGTCAGGCATGAGGGTGTCTAAATGGAAACAGGTGTCTAAAATGGGAACAGGCTTGCTGTACACTGGGCCCTTCACCTGTGAGGTTTGACCTAACTCTGGGGACTTGAGGTCAGAAGTCTTTTCAAAAGATACAAGGTAGGCTGCCACACATACACACACACACCACCTGCCTTCCCCAGGCACTCAGAGTCTAGCGAGGGGGGCTGGCAGGGAGAACTGGGTTTCATTGGCATGAAATGCCCCTCATAGTGACATCTAGCTGGCATTTCAACCAGCTCGGTGGGGGACTCCCTGGCAGGGCATGAGCCAGAGAGGGAGCGGGACCAGTTGGAGAGCACACCGTTGGAGGGCCAGTGGGAAGAAGGGATTGTCCATGGGGCTGCTGAGCCCCTCTGCCCCCCGGTGTCCACAGACTGGGTATCAGCATTAGAAGTCACTTTCTTGGTTGGGGGGACAGGGAGGAACAGGACAGGGCCCCCTGTACGCCTCTCCACTCTGGAGGCATCCCTCCCCCCTTTGCCTGCCCAGTCCCAACCAAAGACAGAGGCGGGTCCGCTTGCCTTCACGTTTAATCAAAAGAAAGAACCATCCGTCGGAGAGAAAGCTGGGAGCAGATGGCTGAGGGAGGGTGGAGATGGGGTCTGGGAGATGGCAGCAGGGTCGCCTTGTCTTGGGCATCCACTCGACGGCGGCAGCAGGGGTGGCAGTGCAGACAGTGGGGGGCGGGGGGTGGAGCGTCACAGAGTCACAGAGCCAATGCAGTGGGCACACCGGCAGGTCCACCCCACCCAGGCCCGTGTCAGCCAAGGACGTGGACAGCCCGTGCCCCGCACCCAGCAAGGATCTCGAACAGGTTCTGGGCTGTGGCTGGAGGAAGGGCAGGAGGCTGTGCGGAGAGCAAGGGCTGGCTCTTGGCAAGGAGGCTGGAGGGGAGGGGCCACCCTGGCCCCTAGAACAGCGTGGGCAAACTCGTGAGACCGAAAAGCCAATCCTGTCCCTCCAAACAACTTTAAAATCACTCAAGCCTTAAATGTTTCTCCAAACCCATGAAATCACCATGACGTGAAATAACAACCTCCGAATGTCTTCACTGTGACTTCAGAACCGCGCGTTCACACTGACAAAAGCCGCATATGGCTCGTGACCCACAGTTTGCCAAGCACTGCCTTAGGGCGTCACCAGAGAGACGCATCAAAGAGCTCCCCACAGGCACCCCTGTCTGGGCACTGTCCAGGAGACCTGGGTCAGAAAGCCTGACTACTGCTGGGAGGGTGAACCTGGAGGGTGAACCCCAAGGTGCCTGGGACAGCAGACCCTTCCTGTCTCCACCCCCAAGTCCCCCGGGAAGGAGGGGCCTGGCAGAGGACACCGAGCAGGACCACCGCCCCTTTGCCCTCACTCGCAGCCCTGGGCCCAATGGAGACAAGAAGCCTGACTAACTGGACAAGGAGCGGCCAGCTGCCTGCACCCTGTACGCAGAGCTGAGCAAAGGAGATGGGCCGAGCCTTGGCGTCTCGTTTGCATATTACGCAGATGCAAACGAGAGCCCTAATATAATAAATATATTTCTAAGATTTGTAATAAATATTCTGTTTATTCTCCCTCCCCTCCCCTAGGAAATGGGCACACAGTGGTTCAGGGGCCAGCGCGGGCTGACACTGCAGCGAAGACTGCTCAGACACGGGAGCGAGGGGGGCCCGGGGGGCTGGAGGGAGGGGCGGGGTGGGGTCCCCGGCGGGAGGAGGGGCGGCACAGAAGGATGAGGCGGGGAGAGGGAGGGGGGCGTCCAGGGCGGCACCTATTTTACAAAACTGGCCTCGCCAGGGAGTGGGGGGTGACATTTAGGGCTGAGGGACAACAGAAGAGGAGGGTCTGGGGGAGGAGAGTCTGGCATCTAGGGGAAGGATCGTCTAAGAGATAGAGGTGGGGGAACAGCTCAAAGAGGGACTCCAAAGTGAAATAACCCTTTGCTGTCCCTCCCCCAAACCTGGCCTGCCCCCACCCCCAGCCCCAGCTGTGACAGAAACACAGACCCAGGGGCCCTTGTGAGCTGACAGGTGAAGGGTGCCCCAGAGGGTGGGCAGTGAGGAGTCAGCTGGCACACTAACCTCCTCCTCCTCCAATCCTGCGCTCCAGGACTCAACACACACATGGTCCCCTCAGCACCCCACCTCAGCCCCTCAGTGCCAGGGGGCCAGAGCAGGCCTGAGAAAAGACCCAGAGGGCCGCAGATATGTCCCCCACGGGCTGACCTGCTGTCCCTGGCCACCTTGCCCTGCAGGGGCCGGGCCGACAGGGAAGGGCAGAGCAGAGAAGTCGGCAGAGACTTCGGCAGTGAGGAGCTGTGGATAAGGATGGGACAGGACAGTGTCCACCCCTGGGACTTCTGCCCGCGAGGCTCATGCAATGGCTCCTCCACAGGTTTCAGGCCGGCACCAGATGTCCAGTATCTAGCCACGCACGTGGCTGCCAGTGGGCCACCAGCACTCCTGACCACATGGAAGCTGCCCTAGATCCGGTCCTCAGACCCTGGGGTAGGAGTGGGGGCAGGAGTGGGGAGGGTGCACCCTGTCCAGAGGAGACAAGGTGACTGAAAGGGGTGGCCAGCAGGGGCAGGGGGTCCAGGGCCCTCTCCATTCAAGGCAGCTTCTCTCTTCTCTGAACTGAGCAGGATCAAGATGAGCCAGACACATCCAGAGAGGGACATCTAGTGGACAATGGGCATGGGGGGTGGGCAGCACCTGGGCACGGAGATGCCCCATGAATGCCCACCCCCTGGCAGTGCCAGACGGGGGAAGAGCCAGGGAGGGGCCAGGATTGTGGGAGGAGGTGGGCTCAGGTTCTGGATCACAGCCCACCGAGCCGGGCTCAGTAAACCCAGCTGACGGGCACCCACTGAGGCTCAGTGCGCAGCTTCTCCAGGGCTGTCTGGAGTCCCCGGAAGGTCCTCTCCAGGTTGCTGTTGACCAGGCTGAGGTCGAAGTAGTGTCCATAACCCCTCTGGATCCGGCTGCTCTCCTCCACCGTCCGCCTCAGGTCCGCCTCCTGCCTCGGCACACCGGGACCTTGGTGAGGGCTCTCAGAGCACCCCGTGGCCAGCCCCCTTCCCAAAGCCCGGGAGTAGGGAGGGCAGACCCTTCCCTGCACATCCCACACACTTCTCCAGCAGCCACCAGTAGAAGGCTGGTGTCCAGCACGGCCCCGAGTGCGTACGGCCATGTACCACCCTTACAGCCCAGGCCGGTAAAACCACGAGTTTGCCCCCCCCCCCACCTCCCACAGACACACACACACATACACAGTGTTGGGGGCAGCCCCTCCTCCCAACTCAGATCCAGAGGCAACTGTACAGACAGTTGGATTAAATGAGTTGAGGCGGGAGTTCGAGAGCCGGTCCAGATGCTTCCCAAAGGCCCCAGTCTCCTGGGTTTGTTGCCAAGGCTGAGGTGCCCGCTAGGGAAAACTCAGACCAGAGCACAAACCTCCTCTGGCCCCGGAAAGTGAGACCTGCAGTACCAGGTACGGCCAGCAGATGGACCCTGAGCTCAGCACGCTGCACCTTCTCGGGAGCGCTGTACGCTCACACCCAGCCCTCCCCAGGCGATTTGGACTCACAGTGGACCCCGTAGGACAGAGAAGAACTGGCCCCTGCGGGTTTCAGAAGTGTGGATCTCGATGAGAGTGAAAAACCTCATCTTTCTCTTGCGGAATGGCCGGCAGAGAACTGCAGCGAGGCGTGAATCCCCAGTACACTTGAGTCAGGTAGTGCAGAGGCTTGAAACCTCTTCCCGGCCGGGCGCCCTCCTCCATGGTAACGCATCCCTCTAGCCGGCATTCCTGCCTCTGGCTTCCTCCTAACTTTAGCGTTTCCCCAGCTCACCCCGCCTCTGCCCCTGGGACCTCCCTCGGGCCCTCTGGTCAGAGCAGCTGTGTCCCTGATTCCCTACGAGTCTCTGGCCCTCAGGGACAACTCGGGCAGGGATTCATCAAGACCCTTCCATGGGGCCACCTCCTCCTCTTCATCTGCTGAACCCTCCCCCTACCACCCCGCTGCCACCAGCCCTCCCTCCCACCGCCTACAGCACTGCAGACCGCCCTCACCGTGAGCTGCTTGGTGGACACCCCACTGTCCAGCGCGGCCCGGTTCATGGCCCGCAGGGTCTCATAGTCAGGGGCCTCAATGAACACCACATAAGGGACAAACTCGGCTGTTCTCAGCACCTTCACTGCCTGCAGGAGATTGGGGGCAGGGGGGGGGGGCGTGTCAGGGAGCAGATCCCCATGTAAACCTAGGAAGGCTCTCTTGGGGTGGTGATAGGGGTGCCTGAGGATGAATGAGAGAGCTGAGCGTTGGGGACAAGAGTCCTGGGGATGGGTGGAAGAGGCGTGGTTTGTAGGGCGGGGTCACTGGAGCAGCCTAGAGGAGGAAGCGGGGAGCTGAGAGGCGAAATGAGGTTCAGGAGGCTGAGCAAGCAGCAGAGGCGACGTGGAGGACAAGAGCTGGGAGAAGATGGGACAGGTGGGGCAGCAGAGGGCTGGAAGAGGACCCTGGGCAGGCACCGTCAGGGCAGTACCTGGGGGTTGACATCCAACACGCACACTTTGCCGGCCGCGACCACGCCCCGGATGGAGTCGATCCGGGTGCCGTACAGGTTCCCCTCGTACTCGCCATGCTCCAGGTAACGCCCCGCGCGGATGTCCGACTCCATCTCAGCCCGGGACACAAAGCTGTAACCCTGGCCTTCCCGCTCCGAGTCCTTGGGCCGCCGGGACGTGTCTAAGAAGAGGGCAGGTGTTCTCAGATGCACATGTCTACATGCGTCCCTCAGCCCTGGGCTCCGGCCCGCCCAACATCTTCCCCAAACGGCTGCCTTCAGCTGAGGCCCAGAGAGGGCAGTGCGCAGCCCCAAAGTCACACAGCAAAGGTCTCCAGGAGCATGCAGCTCCTTCCACTCAGACGGGGATGTCACCAAGCCGCGTCATCTTCCACAAGACCCCAGACAGGTCTCAATCTCACTTCACCTGAACCCCCAGCCGGACACACACTCGCTTTGGGCAAGTGGAATAGGAGAGAAGGGAGGGGCGGTCAGCCCAGACCCAGGACCACCTGTGGACGGGACCGCTCACCTGATCATGACGTTCTCCCATTCACCCACAGAGGGTGCAGGCGTGCCTGAGGGCCTTTTCGTGCCAGCCAGCTAGCTCCCTTTCTCTGTCATCCTCGCCCTGTCCACCTCCACCCCTTCCTCTCCTAATAGGCTGCCAGCACTCTCTCCCTAGTGGAAATGCCATCCTCTCCCTCCTGTCCTCCCACTCTTTCCTTTGCGATAGTGACACCTCTCAGCAAGCTACACAGCCACTTCCTGGACGCCCGTCTTCCTTCAGCGACTGGCATATCTGAACTCACGGCTGCCTTGCACCCTTGGGAGTTAGCGCTCTCCTTAGAGTGGGTACTGACTCACGGGGACCAGACAGGACATCCTAGCACTGCCCCAGGGTTTATGAGGCTGTCCCATGGAAGCCACATCTTTCTCCTGCAGGGCAGCTGATGAACACAAAGCAGTGACCTCCCAGTTAGGGGCTGGCTGCTTCACCGCTGTGCCCCCAAGACCCTAAAACTAAGGCACAGAAAGACGAAATAACTTCTCCAACCTCATGCCTGGTGGGACTGGGATCCGAGCCCAGTCTGCCTGACTCCCTGTGTCCCCTCTCCCCACCCTTAACTCCTGCCCTTCAGAGCCCTGGAAGGCCCCGGATGGGCGGTTCTCCACCTTCCTCATGACGCGACCCTTTCACACAGTTCCTCATCTGGTGACACCCCCTCCCAACCATAAAATTATTTTCACTGCTACTTCATTATTGTCATTCTGCTATTGCTATGAATCGGGTGACCCCTGTGAAAGGGTCGTTCCACCCCCAAAGGTTCCAAGACCCACCGGATGAGAACCGCTGCCCTCGACCCACAACTGCGCCCAACGCCTCACGCACGGAGGTGCCCTGCCCCTGCCGAGCCCAGGCGGCGGGCGGCCCCCACTCACAGGGCACCGTGGTGCCATAGCGGTCCGGGTTCCACATGATGAGCTTGTTCTTCAGGCTGCGTCGGCCCACGCCTTGTGCCCCGATCAGCACCAGGGTTTTCCGGCGGAACGGGGGCATGCGGGCCACCTCCTCGTAGATGAGCAGCTCGTGGCGGTCAAACTCTGGACAGCGGAGAGAGGGCGCGGGTCGCGGCCGGGGGCGGGGCGGGGCGGGGCCAAGAGCCGCGGGCGAGGGGCGGGGCGAGGGGCGGGGCGAGGGGCGGGGCCCGGGGCACCTGGGCGGTGTCCGAGCTCCGAGAGCCGACCACAGGCAGTCCTAGGGGGACCCGCGTCAGGCCGTATAAAGCGGGCGGGAGGGGGAGGGCTGGCACCCACCCGCATTCTTCGTGGTCAGATACATCATGCGCTTCTTTTTCTTCCCTGAAAGGCTGCCGCACAGCGTGCCTAGTCACAGGGAGATGGGCGCGTGAGACCGGGCAGGGCGCGCCAGGTGGCAGGCTGCAGAGAGGGGGGTCCTCTCTGAGGACCTCACCTGAGGTCGGCGTCAGCTCCAGGTCTCGCTTGACAAAGGCTTTCCGCTTCTCCTCCAGCAGCTGGCTGGGAACCAGGCCCGCGCTGCCTCCCTCCACGTGGCAGGCCTGAAGGGGCCAGGAGGCAGGACGAGCTCGCGGGCCAGCCCCCACTGCCCCACCGCACACCTGGAGCCCCCCCCCCCCACGGGGCGGGCCCGGGCGCACCTGCCACCAGTTGGCGTCGTCCTGGTTGACAATCTGCAGCAGGTCGCCGGCGCTGAAGCGCAGACCCGCCTCCTTGCAGGGGATGAGGCTGTCTCGCGCCGGGTCGTAGTCGAAGTGACACTTCACAAACACCTGGCCACCGGGGTCGGCAAAGGATCACGGGAAGGCGCAGGGGCAGGCTGGAGAAGCCAGCGGCCTGGGGCGGAGGTGTCAGACGCCCCTCTCCCTCTCCCCCCCCCCCCCAGAGAAGAGGGCTGGGCCTTGTCTTCCTAGAGGAGCGCCGCCCCCAGGCAGGCCCCACGCCCCGGCCTGGTACCAGTCTCCCTTGGGGTCCAGAACAAAGGGATTCAGAGAACCGAGAACCCAGGCCGTCCCAGGAACCCGGCCCCGCCCCCTAGGAGGCGGGCTCTCTGGTCCGCCACCGGAGCCACGTCCAGCCCGACCCCCCGCGTGGCTAGCCTATCAGAGAGGAGGGCGGAACAGCCGGCGCCCCGCAGTCACCAACCAGGAGGCAGCCGTCCAGGTCACTCAGCAGCCTGGCCCCAGGGCCGCACGCTCCGGCACTGGCACATCCAGGGGCCCTTCACAAGGGCGCGGCCCCGAGGGCCACGCGGACGCCCGCAGAGCTGGCTCCCCAGTCTGCCGTGGCCACGTGGGTTGGAGCAGGGCAACCACCAAGGCGGGGCCTGGCGCCCGCGCAGCCGGCTGGGCAGAGGGGCCCACCTGGCGCGGCAGATGGGGCTCCTGGTAGCTGGGCAGGATCTTGAGGATGACGCTGCCGCTGGCGCTGCGCAGGAGTTCCTGCAGCGCGCGGGGGTCGCTGCCCACCGGCTGCCCGTTCACCTCCTTGATGATGTCGCCCACGTGCAGCAGGCCCTGCTGCGCCACCATGCCGCCGTGTAAAATGCGCGCGATCACCAGCTCGCCGCCCTCCACACGGAACGTCACACCCTGGGGCGGGGGGTGGGGGGATGTGGGGGGGGGGGGAGGAGGGGCAGCTCCGTCAGAATCTTCCCGTGGGACCCTTAACTCCTGCTGCCCTCCGCCACCCCGGGTCTACCTTGTCCATCATCTACCCAAACTCATCCCCTAACTGTTCAAGCGGGCAGGGAGAGGGCGCTGGCCTGCGGATACGCTGGCGCGCACAGGGTGGGCTCCTGGGCCTCTCTAGCCCGGTCCCAACCAGCCTCTCCCTACTGAGATGGGCTGTGCTTCCCCCCACGCCCACCCCCCGCCTTCGCTGCCGCCAGCTCACCAGATGTTCCCCAGCCGTCTTCCGGATGCCCACCATGCGCACGGCGTCGGGTGGCACCGGCTGGTTGCTGAACGTGGGGTCCAGCCCAGGGCTGGGGGGCGGAGTCTCATAGGTCTTTGAGGCCACAGAGTCGTGAGTCTCCAGAAGTGACTGGAAAGGTACTGGGGTAAGGGTGGCGCCACGGAACAGCGCCCAGAGGCCCCTTAACCACCCAACCCTCACCCCAGCTCCAACTTCCGACCGCTCGGTCGCTGTACCCCTACCACCCGGCGGGAAGTTGGGGCTCCGGGAGACCTGGAAGTGGGGCTCCTGGAGGATGCGGGCCAGCTCCGCCGCGGTGCTGCTCTGCTGGGCCAGCTGCGCCAGGTCCCCCAGGATCTCCTGCACCAGTTCCAGGTTGTTGTCCCGCACCGCCTCCAGCTTGGTCTCCTCCAGCCGTTCATGGGCCTGGGTAGGTGTGGGCGGTACAGGTGGGGGTCTTGTGCTTCCTCCAGGGACTCCAGAACCCCAAACTGCATCCCCCCCCAGATCTCAGGCAACTCACCCCTCCCCTGGTCCCTACACAGTGGCCCCACTCCAAATCCAGCTGCAGATCCCATCTACCTGGCCGCTGGCTGGCACCAGGTCAGACCCTGACTCATCATCAAGCAGACCCGGAGTGTGTGTGTACACCTTCTTTCTCCTTCCTCGGGAATGAGACTGGGATGGACGAAGTGGGGATAGGGGGTGCTGTGGCACCTGTTCTGACTAACGGTGGCCCCCTGAACAGCAGAATTTGTCCTGGGGTGCAGCCCGTCCAGTGAAAGGGAGTGAGAATCTGAAGGACAGATTTTCATTTCTACGCTTTCTCTGGACCCCCAATGCATCTCATTTGAGGGCAGCCTCTACGTCAGACAGCATGACTGAGTGGCGCTTTGCACAGTCTGCAGTCGGGGGCCAGGAAGCAAGAGATAGAGGAACTTGCCCTCTATGGGAACTCAACCTTGACTCTCTCAGATGGCAGGCTGGTGAGCTAGGGCTTTCTGCCTCCTTTCCAGGGAGGGGTGAGGCCAGGAACCAGCCTCCCAAGGACAGGAGAAACCCAGAACCTCTTCTCTGTGCTGCTCGGCTGGCTCAGGGTGCCCTCACAGGAAGCTTCTGCAGGAGAAGGGGAGTCTGCCAGCAGCCAGCCCAGTGGTTTGGGAAGAAAGGAGTTGCCGTGCAGGGCTGTCCAGACAAGAACCAGGCGACTCAGTGTGTCACAGCAAACATGAAAGGCTTCCAGCGGCGGATTGTTCTAAAGCCGATCACCAGACTTGGGAAACTGAGAGCCTGGACGGAAGTGTAGGCAGCCTCGGCTCCACACTGATGACACGGGGCTGGGAAGAGTGGCTCTAGCCCGAGGAGACATTCACAATTCCCAGATAGAGAAAAAACCTGACTTGCATTCTGCAGTCCTCCCTTAAGCTGCCGTTCAAGGGCACCTCCTTCTTGGCTGTAAGACGTTCTATCTTTGAAAGCAGTGACGTTCCTTTCGTCTTACTGAGCAGGGAGTCAGATTCTTCTTTGTGTATTAGATGCCCGGAACTTAGAGTGAAGTCCAGGTGTATGTCATTCTCTCAGAAACAGGCTCTCGGCATATCCTCTCTAGAATACAGTAAGTGACTTCCTACATACACCCGATTTCTCACACACACTGTTAGGCGGATGCCTATCTCTCAAAGCATCTGATGCTGCTGTTCACTGTTCTAAGAGAGCAGTGGTTCTCAACCTGTGGGTCTCCACCCTTTGGGGAGCCAAATGACCCTTTCACAAGGGCCACCCAATTCATAGCAGTAGCGAAATGAGAGTGATGAAGTCGTGACGAAAATAATGTGATGGTTGGAGGTGGCCACCACCCCCTGAGGAACTGTATGAAAGGGTGGCAGCATGAGGGAGGTGGAGAGCCACTGCATAAATCGAGTGTCCCCTTTGGCACTCCTGCTTTTTCCCCTGTCAGATACATCCTTCTCCTGAAAGAAGTCAGGATTTCTCAGATTCGCGCTTGCCCCAGTTTATTGTCTGTGTGCCTGATGGAGGCTCGCACACCTGGTCCCTATACATCCTCCTGTTAAGCCAGTTCTCTCTCAATTCCGATGTGGGAGATGAGCCCCTCTGCCTTAACTTTCCTGTCTTATTTATTTTCCCTTAATTGCACGCGCCATTCCTAAAGACCTGTTCCACTGCAGGGCTGGACCCCACACCTGACCTTCCTTCCACGGCACCCGAGTGCATTTGAACCGCCAACCTCCAACATCCAATGTTTGCACCACCCAGAGACTCAGGGGCATATAAAACTGACAAAAGAAAAGGAAGTGCTTTTGAGTCCATTCCAACCCGTGTTGCCCTCTAGTGTTACAGAGTGGTAGTGTTTCCTAGGCTTTCCTTGGCTGTGACCTTGACGGTGGTGGGTCACCAGGTCTTTCTTCCGCAGCACTGCTGGGTCAGTTCACACGGCCAGCCTTTCGGTAAACAGCCAACTGCAAGCCACTTATACCACCCAGGGACCTGAGATGCCCTGTGCTCGTTATCTGAAAGAGGGTCACAGGTCCACATCACCCCCAGAGACTTCAGCGTGTCCGTCCTATGCACCAAGAGCTTCTGCTACATAAACCCTGATATCGCTCTCGCATCCAAGAAACTGAATATGGAGAGACTGATGTCGTGTTATCTAATGAACAATCCACGTTCCAATGTCCCCTGATGTCCTCAGAAGGTTTACGGCTTTTTAACTTTGCAGATTCGGGATCCAATTCAGGATCGCACAAGGCATTTAGCTATCACCTGGTTCTGTCCTCCTTTAATGTAGCATATGGGAGAAAGATGGGGCTTCCGGCTCCCGTGAGTTAAATGACAGTGCCAGAAGCCCCCAGGGGCAGTTCTCCCCCGTCCTGTACGGTTACTTTGAGCCATCATCCACTCAATGGCCGTGAGTGAATCTAGAATAAACTCCAGCACCTTGTGGCCGCTCAGAACGCTGGTTTTTAAAGAGTTTAAAGAATGCAGTTGATTGACTGCCCCACAACTTGAACTTGCTAGATTGCTTCTCCCTCCGTAAGGCTGCGTACCCATTGTGACAAGGACTCTACAGTGGTGCTCGGTGTCTTTCCTGGCCCCCACACAGGAGGCCAGCCTGGAGGTGAGACCTGAACAGTGTGGGACTATCTTGTTCCCCAACACCCTCCAGGGTGGCGAGGAGGCCAGCCGGCGTCTCGGTCGTGATATGAAGTGTGGCCAAATAACGAGGGTCCAGCTCCATCGTGCAACCTACGTTCCTCACCTGGCATTCCACCCCGGAGAGAGCGTGTGTTTTCTCCCATCCTGCCGCCCTTGCCCCATCTCCCTTTCTCTGCGTCATGGTGCGTCTTCACCCACCATCAGCACCACCTTCCTTGTCTGTTTCTCTCAAGCATGCCCAATGAGAGTCCCATTAGGGCCCATTAGGATCTGTGTCCTTGAATCCACCAGTCCCCGAGTACCTTCTTCCTCCCAAGAATAGGTGTTCTTCAGCTGTTCTTCAGCAATTATTCCGAGGGACCTTGACTTCTCTTGGTGGGACGCGGTCCCCACCATGACTCTGAGCTATAAGACAGCATTGTCCTCCTTTTTCAGAAGGGATAAGGGGAGCCCCGTGAGGTGAATGGGCACACGAACCTTACAGAGCACACCCAGGGAACCTTCTGTCTCCCAGCCCTCATCTGCCTTTTCCATTTCAAGTTCATTAGTTCACACACTGCCCTCCCAGGCCTCCCAGCTGGCAAATGCCCCCACTCGGACTTGTCTGCATCTCTGAATAGTTCCAGCCTTGAACTCCTCACCTCCTGCCAGCTGTGGGATCCCTGTCAGCCCTCCCGTATGCCGCTCACCTGCTCAGGCTGCCACCCGCCACCTGCAGCCAACCCCCTGGACTTAGGATCTGTTGACCAGACTTGACTCCCCTCCAGATCCAGGTCCAACCCTTCCCATACCATCTGCCGCGGTGTCTCCAGAGGGGAGCTCCGGCCAGGCTCCACCAGGGGGAGGGGAGGAGGTGAACAGTCCCCCCACACACAGTTCCAACCGGGCTCCACGCCCCAGGATTCCTGGGCCACTTCGCCAGAAACCCTCCTACGCATCCCACCCCCCACAATTTTTTTTAAATCTTTTGTAAAACCAAATTTTTGTAGCCGGATCAAACAGAATCTTTTACCTTTCTTCGATACCAGAAAAAAGGGAACCAAATTTAATACGGGAATTATTGAAATTGACTTTTTTTAAAAAGTAGGAAGAAGTCGTTCTGATCTGTATTGAGTTCAGGCAGGCAGGTCTGGTGATTCCCTTCTGGACTGCTTCATGACCAGCATAACCAGGCAGAGGGGGAGACCTCTGGACTGCCTTAACCCGCTGGCCTCTTAGTGGACATTCCAGAATTGAAGACGAGCCCATGTCACCTTCCACGTGACGCTGTTTGCCTCTGGAGCCATGCCAGAAGTGGATTGGGAGAAAACCCGAACCCACTTCTCCCCAAGAACCTTTCTAGAGAAGGGAGCTTCCCGGAAGCCCATACAGCCTAGCGGTACCCTCTCAGTGAGGCTTTCCTGTGCCGCCCCAAGGTGTGAAGGGAGGAGATCCAGGAGGACAGACTCGGGCTCCATCAGAGGAAGAGCAAACTAGTGGGCATCGTCCCAGCACTGGGCTTAATTCACACCGAGTGCGCCAAAGATATGTGTAGCATTGGTGAAGGAAGGATAGGTGAGTGGACGGATGGAAGGACGGAACAATGGGCACCTTGTGCCAGGGCCATTGAGCTGGCCGCCCCATCACCGAAGGCTGGAGGGATGCTATTGGACTGAGGGACGCTAACCCCCCCGGAGGGTGCAGTGTCCATGACTGGCTCGAGAACTGTCTACCTTGAGATTGCTCTCTCAAATGGCCCTCATCCCAAACGGACTCCCCCATAGGCTGTCCCAGTGACCCTGAGACGGTGAGGTCCAATGACGCCACCTCTGACATCAGCGATGGCCGGTCACTGAGACTGAGGTACCAAGGGTCAGCCCAACTCCACCGCTCTGACGGTTAGCCCGTCGGAGGGGCACAAGCAGCAGGGCTCAGGTTAGGCCGTGTCATCATGTGACGTTATGTCATTGTCACTGACCCACAGATCGCATGCCCTGCGCACACGCCGGGACTCACACACGCACACACACTCTCTCCCGTGCCTTTGTGCTCCTCTCTTCTCTCTCAGCACGCCCCCCCACCAGTCCTGGTCTTTGCAATGCTTACTGGGGTGCTAAAGGTGTCAACGTAAGACAGAATGTCATCGCGCCGGGTAATGTATGGCCGTGAGTGTGTACGTGTACGTGCGCGCACGCTTATAGGTGTGCTCACAGGGATCGAACATCAACTTTTCCCATATGGACCCATTCCCAGACCTTCTTGGAGGAGAGGCCCTTGCTCAGTCCTTCTCTGTGCCCCACCCCCAGTCCCCCATTGTGCCAGGCATCCATGGGACCAAATAGATGTGCCCTCAGCAGATGCGTCCCTCCAGGTTCTGGACAGCCAAGATTCCAGGAATCTCTGCCGATGGCCACGCCCTCTGGGAGACTCTTCCCGTACTTCGGTGGGGCGGAGGGAGTGGATGAGTGGCTGGCTCCCCCAGAAATGACTGTGGAAACTGAAGGTCTGGCTGGTGGGAAGGGAAAGGGGGCGGTCGCCCTGGAAGACAGTCTGGCAGTTTCGTGCAAAACTAAACACGGCCCACTGTTCAATCCAGCGGTTGAATGCGTGTCTAGACACGAACCCACAGGATGACAGACATGCACCAAAGCCCACTGCTCGTGGGACAAGAAGGCAGCCCCGAAAAGCTCTGTGCTCTGATGTCAACCACATGATATCCAGACACCATGAGATGATGACAAGGCCTGTAAGGGGAGGGAGATCAGCAGGGGCACAGGGTAGCTTTCAGGCAGAGAGAGGCTCCTGTGCCAAGCTGACCTTAAGCAGTCAGCAAAACCCATGGGGCTCACTGAAAAGCAGCAGGCTCCAATGTCAAGGCTGGCCGTAAGTGGTGAACACTGTGTTGGTCCTGGCTCCTGAGTTGTCACAGGGCACACAGGAAGGCGGTGAGAGGACAGAGGGGGACGCGAGGTGCAGGAGACACGAGATAGGTGGGGCCTCTGAACTTGCTCGAGTTTTCTGTAAACCCCAAACCACTCAAGAATAAATCTTGGGGGCGAGGGGGTGCGGTGGCGCTGAGCCTCGGTGGCTTAAGCGGTTAAGTGCGGGTCTGCGGCCCGTGGGCTTGGCGGTTCAAATCCAGCAGCTGCTCTCAGGAGCGGGTAGCTCCCACGACCACCAGAGGGCAGTGATGCCCCCCCCCCCAAAAAAAAAAGAGTAAATCTAGGAAGGATTCATTAATCTGCTAGCCTTCCGCATGGGTCTGAATCATCGATGGGGGTGGTGACAGCTCTGTGCTAAGAGTGCAAGGGACCCTGGTGGCGCCGGGGTTAAGTGCCCAGCTGCTAACAGAGTGGCCAGATTCTGAGCGGAGGCACCGCGCAGCTGGAGACAAGGCAGCAGGGGGCTTCGGGAAGGATGACAGCTTTGGAAAGAGCTCTATCCTCTGGGAGGGGGAGGGGGTGTCTCTGTGATTCCCAGTCAGCTCCTCAGCAGCAGCTTTGGCTTGAGTTCATGGCCTCATGGCTGTTCTGCTGCCCAGGCCTTCCCCCCCCCCCACCCGCGGGAAGTCCCCTCCCCACCCCCAGTGCTGAGGCAGGTACGAGCGAGCGAGGACGGCCACCACAGCACTGCAGTTTAGAGCCAAGTCAGCGGCAGCGCACCTGGCTGGGGAGATGTGGGGTGAGGGCGGGGGGCGCTGAGGAATGACGGGGCTCCTTAGCATCCTGAGGAACTGCACAGCCATCCCGATGACCATCTGGCAGTGTCTGCCTGGGTCGACCAATCTGCCTTCTGCGTGAAGTAGGAATCTCAGAAGCAGGAGCAGGCGAGAGGAGGACGCCACTGAGCAGGGGCACCGTGTTCACGGCCCAGCACTAGAGCAGCCGGGGACGAGACAGCACCCATGCCCGGCAGTGGGGACTGCATGGAGGTGGGAAGGAGGCCCAGGGCCTGGACGAAGCTTCAGAAGAGAGGAAGGCCGGGGGCCCGCGCTGTGTCTGCCCTTGTTCTTTCTGATGAATGTGATTACCTATGGTGAGGGTGACCGCCTTGGGGGGAGGGGGGTGGGGAGATCCTGTTTTGTGTTCCTTCACCCAGCTGAGATGCCAGGAACACCCCCCATGTGTCAGGCACCATCCTGAGCTCTGGGGTCACAGCGAGGACCAGGGATCCCTACCCCCACAGAGCTCCCGCGCTTTCCGTTGGAAATGCACCAAGGCCTTGTTTTGGATTTACCGACGTGACCCAAACCCTCAATCCTGAGGGAGAAGCTACTTGCCTGTCCCCATGGCCTCCATCCTGCCGGCCGGCCTTCTCTTCCTCTTCCTGAGCCCTCCCGACACTGACCCTCTGAGCTTCCCCGTCAGAGGCTCACAACCCAGATCCTTAGCCATTCCCCAGGCAGCGCTGTGACCTGGCGACAACCCTGGTCCCCCATCCTACACGGGCACCCCCCCCCCCATGCCTCTTTGGAAGCTCCAGCCACCAGCTGCCCCTTCACCTCTCTAACCACAAGGTCATCGGCACGTCTCTGGTCACCCTGCCATTCCCTGATGACCGTGGAAACAGCTTCCATCTGTCCATCCCAGGGCGGACCAGAAGCCTGATTCCAGGCCCACAATAGACACTCGCCCCCTGGCCCTGGCTCTGTTCACAGACAGCCTCTGCTTCCCCTGCAGCCAGGTCATCTCCCGCAGAGATCTCCCACCGTTCAGTTCACATCCCTCTATCGGGCCCCACTTTCACATCACAGCCCCCCCCCCGTTCCCCCCTGACCCTTTGTCACCCCTTTCCCGACGGTGATGCCCTGAGCCATTTTCACAAACCTCCCCCTTCACATGCCGAGCCATCCCCACCCCCACCCCGCTGGCACACTCTCTGGACCACAACGGACCCTATGCTCTGAATGTCTTACTTACATTACCTCCCACCTGGCTCCCTGGTTGGGGTCTGCTGCCCCATAACTGGCCAGGCTTTCCTTTGGGGTCCCTGGCTCAAGCCCCTCTGCTGCCCACAAGCCCTCTGCTTTCCCTGGACTCTCCTTCCCCTCAGAGACGGAGAGGACCTCCCACAGCTGGCTCTCTCAGCGGAAAGTGACACTGTGTCACAGGTCCCCCAGGCTGAAAGAGAGGTGCCTCGCCACCTCCCCACTAAAATACCCAACTACAGTTACCTTATAACTCTTCCCGCCCCCTCCCTTGAGCCCATTAGCACAGCTCTCCCCATGCCCCGCTGACAGCACCTCGCAGGCCCCCCCAACCCCAAGCGCCCCACTCCAGGCACAGCATCCAAACTGCAACCCTCTGGTCGCTGCCACAGGCTGTCAAAGGGAGGGTCCTAAAGTGCCTCTGCTGTCATGACACCCCTCCCCCCTACACACACCTAAAACCTCTACAGCCCACAACGTCCAGCACCTGACCCTCCGGCTGTGCACAGAGCCCCGACTGGCCCTCTTGTTCCTCCGCCTCTTCCTCACCTCGGCTCACACATCTGCCTGTGGCCCAGAAAGCCTTCCGCTGCCTCTCTGTCTGCAAGACTCAGCTCCAGCGACCCTGAGCCCAGGAAGCTTTCTCTGCCCGCCCCCGGCTGGGTGGCAGTCCCATGAGCTAGCTGGTTCCATCTCTGGCCGGCTTGAGCAGGCCTTCCAAAACTCAAACTCACTGGTACCGAAGAGATGTCGAGCACAGCGACCCACAGACGGCGCTACCGCCTGTGAGCTTGCGAGACTGCGACTGTTTAGGGGTGCAGGCAGTCCCGTCTGGGCCTCTCAGCGTGGCGGGTGGTTTCGAACTGCAGACTCTGCGGATCGAACCCAAAGCCGAACCACCATGCCCCGGGGGCTCCATCGCGGTCCTTGAGGAAAACAAATCAAACCCCAAGGAGACGCCACTCGGCCCCACTAGGCTGGGAAAGCAGCCCACGTCGGTGAGGACACGGAGAAACCGAAGCCCACAGGCCTGACTTGCAGACGTGCAAACGGAGGCGGGAAACCACCAAGGGACCCCTCAAAAGGCCAGCCCAGCCGGCGGGAGGCCCAGCAATCCCACGCCCAGGGCGACACCAAACCGAAAGCTGCCACTCAGAGGCTGGCTCCCCACGGTCGGCTCAGCGCAGCAGCGTCCCCAAGGGTCAAGTGTCAGGGATCCGCAGCAGCGCGAGGCGGCGCGTCGGTGTTGAGCGCTCAGGGGGCGCGCGCACACGCTCAGTGCAGATCGAAGGCTGCAGCAACTTTTCAAAAGGCATGTATGTGCTCGCTCTACTCCCCTGCTAGCTTTAGGGTGGTGGCCTGGGGCGAAACTCTGAGGGAACAGCTTGGTGCAGCAGGTATGCCCTTCGGTTGTCAGGGAAGGACGAACATCCGATCCGAGCTACCACATGCGTGAACACTGCAGTATCATGCCAAGTGAAAGACCCCAGGCATGGAGGAGGATGCTTCCACGAGACCAGGCATCTGGAAGAGGCTAGCTCACCAGGGCAGAAAGTCCATTCAAAGTCAGCAGAGACGGGGGCAAAGTGACTGTTTAACAAACAGGTACAAAACTGGGTGGTGGAAATATTTTAAAAAGAAAAGGTGGGGCTGAGCCCCAGTGGCGTCGTGGTTGTGCGCGGGTTGTGCGCGGGACTGCGGCCCACTGGGATGGAGGTTCGATTCCAGCTCTACAGGAGCGAAGGCTGGGCCTCCTACTCCCACCACCTGAGGGCAGTGATGCCCCCCCCCAAAAAAAAAAAAAAGAAAAGAGATGGTGATGCCCATTACAGGGCACTGGGGTTGTTCTCAGAGCTACTGCGACAGGCACTTAAAAATGGCTAAGATGGCCGATTGTCCATGTCTGTTAGCCCAGTCTCAGAGCGAGCCAATAGGATGAGAGAGAACTGCCCCTGTGCGTTTCTGAGACTGTGACTCTTCACAGGAGTAGACAGCCTCCTCTTTTTCCTGAGGAGCTGATGGTGGTTCCAAATTGCTGACCTTGCAGTTAGCAGCCTATGACAGTCATGTGCTATGTTAACTTTATGACTGAAATGTAGGGGTGGAGTCTAGCCTGTTAATCTGGAGATAGCCATTGAGTAGCCAATGAGGCCTCTGTGTGGGCCTGGCTTTCTCCTGAGACTTCTGGGAAATCTCGCGATAGTTCCCTCGTGAAGATCAGAAGCTCTCTTCCCCAGTTGTTGAGAGTCAGTCTCAGAGGCGATGAGTCACGGACAAGACAAGATGGCAGCATCTGAGGAGCTGGAGAAGCCACACGGCTTGGTTCTCCTGGAGCCTCTGAAGCTGGAGAGGCCACATGGTGACCCCTGGCAGCGATGAGTTGCTTCTGCCACCACTGGATGCTGTTGATGGACCCTGAGCCCTGAAGCGAGGAGCCATGGGGAAACCCCCGCCAGCGCCGGGACTCTGCACCCACTGGCCTGTGACTTCGTGAGTCGGAAGGAGACATTATAGACTGGTGTTAGACATATGGGTTAATATCGGACGTGTGACTTTGAACTGGACTGGGTTGGGATGTGTTCTCAGTGTTCCATTCCTTTTGTATATAAACCCTTTCCTTATATCCATATGTGTGTCTATGAGATTTGTTCCTCTAGCCTACCCGGACTAACACACAGCCCAACACATAACCACTGTGAGGTGAATCTACTCAATGACAATAAGTTTAGGGTTTGGGGCTTGTTGTTTTTTGTTGTTGTTGTTTTCTTTTCCCCCTCCAGTTACATTTATACATTTGAAGAAGAAAAAAAGAAGTCTTCACAAAAGATCCAGGGACAGAGGGGTTCCCAGAATGAATGCTGGAGGCCCCAGTTAACAGGCACACTTACTCCCCCAACCCCCAAGGACATAGAACACATGGGCATGGCCACACAACTCACCTACTCCTGTGAGGGACAAACCCTCTCTCTACACTCCCTTAACACATCCATCACCAGGGCGTGAATGCGCATTTGTGAGGCGCACACCCACAGCATGACCTACCCCATTCCTAGGCTCCCTGTGGCTCCCAGTCCCCGAGCCCCTCCCCAGGCCCAGCACTCCCGGGCCTGCCTCCTGCAGCACTGTACCTTGGCCAGCGATCGCACAATGGGGCTCTCCATAATGCCTCGGAGAAAGATCAGGTCCAGCTCCGCGGCCCCCGTGGCATTGGGGAGGGATCCCAGGTTGTCCAGGACTTGCTGCATGGCTGCGGGAAAGGGTAACCGTGAGACACACAGGTACCAGGCGGGAACTTCAGGCAGGAGACGCGGACAAGTCACGTGCCCTGGTCTAGCAGAAGACGGCCCCTCCCAACAGTCCTTGCCTCCTTGCCCACCCTGGTAACCCCTGGGTAATGCCAGTCTGGGCAGACTGGAGGCTCCAAGCAGCAGGAAGTGAACTCTGTGGTGGGGGAGGACAAAAGGGAAGCAGGTGGCCTGCTGCTTTCAGAGTCAAAGAAGGGAAAACTCTATGCCCAGGTCTCAGCCACTGCACCTGGTGGGGCTCGGGGATGGGGGTGAGGGGCCCCCTGAATGCAAGCACAGAGTCAAGAACTCATGTGAGGGGCAGGACATGAACTGTGTCCAGTGCCCTTCACACCACTATCTGGGCAGCGTCACTCTGCAACCTCACACGAGTCACCGGTGCTCACCGGTGCTCACAGTCTGTCCCTTCTGTAGAATGGGTGGGTTGGGTTCAGTGGCATCTGCAGAAGCATTCAGCAGGATGAAGATCACTGAGAGTTAAGGTGGGGGCTGAGGGGCGGAGGCTGTAGCCCAGAGTCCTAGCTAAGGGAACAGGCACTTTGGGAGCTGGGATGATGGTGGGCACCCCAGGGCAGAAGTACCATGTCAGTCCAGGCATCAGCAAACTGGGCCCCGACTTAAGCTGGGGCAGGAGAGTCCCTGAAACTGGGGGCCCAGCACAGGCGATGGGGTGCTGCAGGGCCTGCAGCTCCTGGCAGGGAGGGAGGGAGGGGGCCTGACTGGGGCAGGTCTGGTGGTGGGTGGGGGTGGGGCGTGGGAGGATCAGGAAAGCACAGTGTGCCCAGCTGCGGGCTGAGATGGGCAGGGGTATCATTACGCTGCCACCCCGCCACCCACGCCACATCTGCATAACAGCACCCAAATCATGGAGGAAGATGGTGAACATGGTCCCTGGCACCTCTCAAGGTGCCTGTCACTGCTCCACTCCTTCGGGAAGGTCCCCAGTGGGGAGGAGGGGCTCAGGCTGGGAGCTGGCAGAGAAGGTGTGGGGACTCTTGGGTGCCCACCCTCTTCCTCTCTTCTCCAGAAACAATGTCCAGCCCTCCTGGCCAGGCCCTCCATCCTCACCACCAGGCCAGGACTAAGGACTAACCCAGGACCCTGCAAGACCCTCAGTGGGGTCTGAAGGTGGACCCAAAAAGCACTAGGTCCACCTTCCCTGCTGGCCATCACACACAACCCCCTGCTCATAGGGGTCGACCCAGCTGGGGAGCCGGTCCCCTTGGCCCGGTCAGCTGTTTGGGGGGACCTTACCCCATCTAAACCCTCAGTCTCCCCCAGGCGGCTCCTACAGCCCTCTTCAGATGTCCCCGATGCGGCGTCCCCCAGCCTCCCCGCCCTGCCTTTTCCCTACCTTCCCTCCGGAGTTCCGCTTCCTCAGAGGAGCCCAGGGATATGCCCTCCAAGGAGGCCTCGCTGCCCGGACTGCCCGCCATGGCTCCCCCCCACATCCCAGGTGTCTGGAGTAGCCGCCACCACGCCGCTGTCTGCCGCCTTCCCAGCCAGAGCGGACAGCGCTGGAGAAGGCGGGACTCAGGGAGCATCCTCGGCACCATTGGCCAATGGGAAGGCTCAGCCTCCTTGCTCGCCTCGCGGATTGGCCACAGCACCTACTAGAGCTGACGGGTGGGATGGAGGGGGCGGTGAAGGGTGGGGGGGACGGTTTGGAAAAGGGTACTTAATTGATGGGTGGCTAGATTCCCTCGATTTAGTACTAGTGGGGGTGGAAGTGGGACTGAAGGAAAGGGGGGAGGCATGAGACCTCTCAGGACGGGTACAGGGCCCAGATTTGAGAAACCCATGTGAGAGAACGGATTGGGCTGCCCTTCTCTTTTCTGGAAGTTCCTGACCTGATATCTGCCTAGGGACCCTTTCTCCATGCCCTCTGGTCTCTGCCCCCTCTCCACACCCTGTATCCGTTACTACCAGGAGGCCCTCAGTTATCCCGGGGTGCCCAAAGAATGACTCTCACTTCTCTGTCAGGAGACCTCAGCCCACTATGGCACAGGGCATAAGCAGGCCCTTAATCCCTCCCTGTAGTGCCAGCCAACCAGTCCAGGGGTGCTGGCACCATTGTAGACAGGGGACAGTTCCCATGATCTCCTGGTCCCACACTTCTGCCCCCTGCCCTGAGACCCTGTACCCCTAAAGCCACCACTGCTGCTGCCACTCGCCCCTCATTCCGGAGGAGTGACGCCAAGTCCAGGCCAGGTCCAGGTCGCAAAGCACCCCTGGTTGCCATAGCAGCAGGCCGGGATTACGCTCCAGGACATTAACCCAAGGATGTGCATGTGATTTAAAGGGACAGCTCTCCCGGAAGAAAACAGCCCAGGGCCCCAGCCTAGGTTCAAAGAAAGGACAGAGTATGATGAAAGGGGGGAGAGAGGTGAGGCCGTGGAGGGAGGTGCCAGAGACAAGCTATACACCATCATCCACACCTCTCCCCAACCGTGCCCAAATCTGAAGGGAAAGGCCCCTATTTCAACCATCCTAAATTGAGTGAAAGCCTCAACAGGGAGGGGGCAGGAAGGGAGAGAAAGAGGAGCCTATGCCAAGGGCTCAAGGAGAAAGAAAAGGTTTTGAAAAGGATGATGTCAACATCTATAAAAATGTGCTTGAGACAATGGATGGATGGATGATTGTTCCAAGAGCTGTAAGAACCCCCCCCCCAATAAAATGATCCTCTTAAAGGAAGGTTCAAGCCCCCTAACCATCCCCATCATTTCCCTCCCTCCAATATGACAATAGCCAAATTGACCTTGCAAAGGGTGGACCTCGGCTAGTTCACCTTCTGTAGAGTCAAGGTGAGGCTCTTTGGGGAAGGAGGAAGCCAGCCTGCCCTCAGAGGCAGAGGGGCTGCTGTCTTTTCCTCAGTCCTGGGGGAAGTAAGTTGCAGATTGTCTCAGAGTCGGTGCTAACCTGAGTGACTCTGTACAAACAGAACGGAAGACTGCCCAGTCCTATGCCATCCTCTTGGCTACATTTGAGCTCCCGGATGCTCACTGTATCAATCCATATCCTTGAGGGGCTTCCTCTTTTCCACTGATCCTCAACCAAGCACGCCATCCTCCTCCGTGGACCGGACATGTCTGACAACAGGACCCAGGAACTTAAGAAGCAATCTGACTATCCCTGATTCTAACGAGCACCCGAGTTGTACTTCTTTCAAGGTCGTTATGTTTGTCCTTCCGGTGCTCCATGGTATGTTTGCGATTCTCCAACGCCCTCGTTCAAAGGCACCCATTCTCCTCTGGTATGCCTTCATTAGCTAGCTCTCAGATGCACAGGAGGCGATGGACAATCTCACGGCTTGGGTCAAGCTCCCCTCAGTCCTCCAAGAGACACAGTCCCACTTGAACCCTCCACAGGTCTTTTGCAGCAGATTCGCCTAATCGAACACATTGTTTGCTGTCTGGGCAAGTACTGACGGTGACGCCAAGTAAAATGAAATCATTGACAACCTCAGTCTTTTCGCTGTGGGTTGTGACGTGGCTGGCGGGTCCAGGCGTGGGGATCCTTCTGTCAAGGTGTGATCCGCCCTGTGTAGTCGCTGATCCTTGTCAGCAGGTGTTTGAAGACCTCTTCACTCTCAGCTAGCAAGGTGACAGCACCTGCACACCGATGTCACATTCGTCTCCATGATGCCTCACTGCTCGGATTACTTGTGCCATCTACAGATGGAAGAGAGATGATGGATGGATACAACCCTGATAAGCACTTTTTTCTCCCTTTCTTTTTTTGTTTGTTTGTTTGGGGGGGGGGGCATCACTGCCTCTGGCATTCGTGGGCGCTACCCAGTGCCGCTCCTGAGAGCCGCCGCTGGATTTGAACTGCCAAGCCCGCGGGCCGCAGTCCTGCACTCAACCACTTACGCCACCGGGGCTCAGCCCCTTTCTCCCTTTCTTTTAAATCACACAACCTCCTCGTGTTCTATTGGAACAGCCAGCCGCCTCTTGGTCTTTATCTGAGGTTCTGCATGAGCACCAGCGTGTTCTGGAATCCCCATCCTTGGCCGTGGTGCAGTGACTCTGGACATGCCTTCCCTGGTGCTTGCTGCCCACCGATCCATTTAATATCGCAGCTCCAGGCTTGAGCTTTTCCGTCCATTCTTCAGCCGAAGTGTGTCCTTCCCTTTTGGGTTTCTGACTCCCGGCCCTGCACGTTTCCTGATCATTCTTGACTCGTCAAGGCCACCTTTGAGATAGTCCTGGCAGCAGATGGCATGTCTTTGTTTCTTCTGCTCACTTTCGCCACTCTCTGCTGCAAACGGCCTATGGGGCCGTATTCTGCGGCAAAGAGATCACTTTGAGAACTCAGGCGTGGCTGGCCTGAGGCCCGCCATTCCCCATTGTCTCCGTGGGCACGTGGAAGTCAGGGAGCGCAGAGACGAGTTGAGGCATCTGGAAGTATCATGTTGGTGAACACGACTAAAAGTGCTACGGACCGCCAGAAGAACAGACACGTCTTTCTCAGAAGAAGTGCAATCAGAATGCTCCTTAGAAGAGAGGGTGATGAAACGTCATCTCAGGTCCTTTGGACCTGTCTGGCTCAGTCCCTGGAGACGGACATCATGCTTGGTAGAAGAGAGAGTTGATCAAGAGAAGGCTCCCCAAGGAGACGGATGGGCACGGCAGCAGCTGAAATATTGCGCTGGGCACCGTAAGAAGGATGGGGTGGAACAGGACTGGGCAGGGGTTCACTTGATTGTTCTGCACAGAAGGTCGCTAGAAGCTGGAGATGATTTAAGGGCACCTCACGGCCACGGCCACAACCACAGCCATGGCGTGCAAGAGCAATTTCAGGATCTCTCCTGACAGTCAGATTGATTGGTCTTTATTTCCCACTAATGACCACCATATGACGAGGGGGAGAGCTTGCCCTGACACTGCAGAAAGGGGAGCCCATCTGGCCCGCAGCATGGGGGGCAGAGCTGCCTGAGGGGAGGAGGGCATCTGAGCCTTCCTTGAGACCAGTGCTTCTCCACCTTCCTCATGCTGCGACCCTTTCGTACAGTTTATCATGCTGTGGTAACACCCCCCCCCCCCAACCATAAAATTATTTTCATTGCTACTTCATCACTGTCGTGTGGCTACTGCTATGAATCCAGTGATCCCAGGGGTGCAGAGAAGACAGACTCCACACTCTTAGGCTCAGCTCCCTGCCTTGCCCAGGGTGTCCTGCCCCAGGAAGTGGCCTCCAGCTGAAAACTGAATTACTGTGCCTGCCCCTCCCCACACACCTCTGGCCAATAACTGGCCCTGGAGGGGACTCCGACTCCCAGTGATCCTGTCAGACAGTGCAGAACTGCCCCCAAGGGTGTCCAAGGCAGTACCTCTTTAGGGAAGCAGTCTGCCACTTCTTTCTCCCAAGAAGCACTTGGGGGCCCAGGTGGGGGGAGAATGGAACTGGGGACCTTTGGGTTCCCAGTCAAGCCGTTTTCATGATAAGGTTCCTAACGCCCCCTCCCCCCAGGGGCACCATTAATGGGTTTAGGACTGAGGAACCCTTAATCACAGGTGGAGGGGTAAGTTTAATTAACCCCTAAGCAGCTTAAAGTGAGTCCCAGGCAGGCTGAGCAGGGGGGTGCTGCAGAGTCCAGGAGCCCTGGGAGTCTCGGGACTGGACCGGAGGTGGATGCACTGAGCTCTGTCCAGCTGCAAGAGCTGGGGAACCTGGGGCATCCAGGTTCCACTCTGTGGCATCCAGGGCAGGGACCAGAACTTCTTACAGGGCCAGCAGCAGGGCCTAGGGCTATGGGCGGAGGAGGTATCCAGGCAGAGAGCTTCAGATCCATCACAACAGAGTCCTAGCAGGCTGCCCTTGGGGCCTCTGGCCCAGGATGCCAAACCTGAGTGGGTCGCAGGCTGCACCAGAAGGGGGGGTCCATGCCCTCAAAAAAGTAGAATGCAGCTGGTAGTGCCCAGAATCCCTTGTGTCTGATGAGAGCCCCTTGCTGTCATCGGATTTCTCAGGGAGAAAGGTCAGAAGGCTCTAAGGGTGTGACAGCTGATCACAGAGGAACACCACCAGCCGGTGCCTGGAGCAGCAGGGCTGTGGGAATCCGCCGAGCTCTCTGCTGGGCCTTGGCATCTCAGATCAACCTGTTAGTGTCCCTTCTGACTGAAGGGGAAGGGCAAGCTCAGATTCCTCAGACGGTTCCTCCCTTGTCTGCGTCACCCACAGCCCACCCTGTCCCAAAAGCACCCACTGGGTTTCCCACGGACACTTCTGTTACACACACACACCTGCCCAGCGTCCCCTCCAAGCTCCCAGGCTCGGCTTTCCACTGCCAGCCCCAGGCTCTGCTGCTGCTGCAGCCCCTCCACCCCAAAGGATGGCTTGCTGGACCGGCCTGGCCCCAAGTCTCTGTCTTCCACAGAAGTGACCGGCGCTGTGTCTCCAGCCCCAATCTGGGACAGGTGTAGATCTTATTCCGCTTCCTCTCCCGTCCCCAGCGCCAGGGCCTCCCGCAGAGGACTCAGCCAGAGAGGCGGCCTGGCTGGATGGCTGTGGGTGGGATAGCCGCGGTGGGCACTGTTCGTTTTTTTTGGTTTTCCCCTGGACACTTTCTTGTGACTTGAGTGAAGATTAACAGAGCCGTTAGTTTTCCATCTCGACACATGCTGGCCGTAACATCAACCGCAATGCCCTGGAGGTCACAGCCCGTTCTCTGCTCTCTCCCTGGGTTCCCCCATCTTCCTAACCCTTCCTGCTCTCTTGGTCAGATCTGATTGCTTCTTCCGAGGGCTCCTTCCCCATGGGTGTTGCTGGCTTCACTGAAAGGGCTTCAAGTCCAGGGTGGAGGGACGCCTAAGGACCACAGTCACGGGGGTGACCCCAGTCTCTCTCAAGCTGATCGTCCAGTCGTTTTGATGATTCTGAGTTTTGTTCTACATTCCGCGCCACCACCCCCCCACCACAACCACATACACACACACACTGTCCAGAAATATCTGCTGTGATCCTGATCCCAGCAGCCGGGAATGGCAGGCGCCTCCCTCTAGTCGGTCTGGTCTCAGGCTCAGGCTAGTGGAGGCTGGGGTTTGCGTTGGCTGTGAATCCTTTGGGATAATTACTTTCCCAAATGGATACTCACCAAAGTGGGATGTGAAACACTGCCTTTATAGACTATGTTATGCAAATTGACTTAGGTATCCAGGAGACAGGGGGTGGGGGGCTGTTTGTTCTTGCAGAGAGCCGTGGGCTGCCTGTCTACGGCTCACCCGCCTTCAAGTCCTAGCCTGGCACCTCCGAATCCTTAGAACAAGCTGGCATCCTCGTCCCCTTCTTACCAGACTCAGAGTTGGTGGCAGCGACCGGCATGGTGACTTCAGCAAGGGCTTTGGCGTGCCTCTCCTGGAGTGGGAAGAGAGGGGGTTAGAAGGGACTGGGGCAAAGGACTAGGATGGGCTCCCCATCAAAGCCCAGCCCCTCAGGGCAGCCAACAAGGGAGGGGCTGAGGGCACCACCCAGAAACTGGGCTTGGAGAACAAGCCTGGAGGCCAGGCCATGGGCAGGTCTCACTGTGCCCAGCTCAGAGGGGAGCCTGAGCATCAGAGGGCTTAATTGATTTGCCCAAAGGACATACGCTAATAAAGAGCTGCAGTGCAAGCCCTGATCTGAGCTCTAAAGGTCCTTTTCTCTCCTTCTGTTTGAAAGCCTTCCTGGTCCTCTCTCTCTCTTCCAGGAAGGGGAGACCAGAATTGGAGACCAGCAGGAAAGACCATGTCTCCAGTTGATGAAGTTCCCTGAGAGGAAGAATCCCATTCGCTTTAACTGCCCTGTGGATCCCAGGCCCGTGTCCGGCTGGCAGAAATGGCACGCTACTCCCTCAGGTCCTCTCTGGCCCCCTCCTTCTCCCTCTCCCCCTCACAGCCCAGAGCTGGGGGTAGGGCACGGACAAGGAGCACCCCCAGGCTGCCAGCATCAATGGCATCCGGTCTACAGGCCCAGATCCCAGCCCAGGGCCTCTTGAAACTGAGTTTGCTCCCCCATCTGCAGAGAGAGAGGGAGTACCACCCACCCTCCTGTTGCCTTCCTGGGCATGTGCTATGGCTAAAACCCTAATTCCCAGTAGTCATGACAACAGGAGGCAGTGGCTCACAGGAGGGTTGGGGTGTGGGGAGAGGCAGAGAAGCAGCAGCAGCAGCTGGCAGTGCCCACTTTAGGACCCAATGCCTGCTGGGCCCTAGGCATGGGGAGTCTCCACTCCACCTCCACCTTGGGGAGAGGAACTACAATCTGACTCCATGAAACACGCTGTTGCCAGCCATGCCTTTCCCAGGTCTCTGTGCGTGGTGTGCGTGGTGTGTGTGTGTGTGCGTGTGTGTGTGTGTGTGTGCGTGCGCGCGCGCGCGCTTGTGTGTGGGGGCGGGGAGGAACAGGGGGTGAGGTCAGTTTTGTTTTTTGTTTTTTGTTTTTTGTTTTTACAAAGGGAATGCCTCCCACTGGCCCTGGCTCTGCCCCTGAGAATGCGGAAGAGAGGCCGTTTCAGGAAGGGGAAGGGCACCCCATCGGACTAGCCCCCAGGCTGGGAGAGAGGTCTGCAGTGGTGGCCCCTGCGGGCCCTCCCTGTTCTTAGAGAGCAGGGGCTGCGGGGCGTCCAGCAGGGTCGCGGGGGGCGGGGGGGGGGGGCTCCTGCCCTGAGGGAGGAGGGTGGAAAGATACTGAATGAAATCCGGGGGCCCAGAAGGAGTGCCCAGCCTGGGCTTTCTCCCTGGGGAGTCGGTTCCCACGGCATCCGCGAGCTCCGCCCCACCCCCACCCCAGTGCCCCAGAGGGCGGGGCCCGGCAGTGCCCTCAAGAGAACACAGTGCCGGGCGAGCAAGTCAGCTTGGCACCACACCAAGCCTTGGGGCGGGCATATCGGGAGCTCCAAAAAAAAAAGCCTGAGCCCGGGTATCCTCGCACCCCTACGCCCCTCTGTCCTGCAGCCCAGAGCTGCGCCGGCCCGGAAGGCTGCAGCCACAGTGCAGGGGTGTAGGGAGGAGAGGTCTAGCAAAGGTGCTTTGAGGCCGGACCGTGGTGAAAGCTTCACTGAACGAAGGGACACAGGACCGAGACCTGAGGGCCTGCCCCAGGGAGCCACGGCCAGCCAGCCCCGCCCTCGAGCCCCGCGCTCCCCCGTGCGTGCGCGTGCGGCGGCGCTAGGACCTGGAGGGAGGGGGGCGTGTTCGGAGCCATCAAAGAGGGCTCTTTGCGTGCGCGCCCGCGGAGACCAGAGGATGAGGTCACTGACTAGCTACCCCTGCCCTCCGCCCCCCCCCCACTTTAGTGGACCCAACTCTCCGATCGAAGCCCTCCTAGGTGCCCAGGTCAGGCCTCCAGGTCTAAGCACAGGTCCCCGACCCCGACCCACTCATACAACCTGGGCGGCGGGAGAAACAGCCCCCCCCTTCCCCCGGACCCCGTTCCGCAGAAAATGGGGGTGTTGCCCTCCCGGGAGACGGGGGCGCCAGGGCCTCCCCC
>PVJH01019198.1:0-36035 GCA_004026705.1 Nesogale talazaci | reverse complement strand
ACTCCATAAAATTATTTAAAACAAAAACAGAATTTGCTACTTTTCTAAAAATAACTCTTAGGTAGAGTTAAATAAGTAGACACAGAGTTGATTCCTCTATTAAGGCAGCCCCTTTAAGACTGCTCCTTGGTGATGGGCTCCTGCAGGGTGAGGCACATTACTCTGCCTGGAGAGCGTGCATTCAGACAATTTCTATCTTGGAACAATGGACGAAATTTCTATTTCTTAAAATAGGGCAAGTTTTCCATACCCGTGGCTGCAGGTGTGGGAATAAGGTCAAGTGCTTTCTACCAAGTCCTCAGTTCACTACTAAGATGGGCCAGACAAGGGCCCTGGTGTCAGAGCTGGCACACAGGCTGGAAGACAGCACCACACTTCCCCTCCTTCCTGCCCCCCTTGTGAGATCTCCCACAATGGGCTTGAAACCGGTCACAAGTCATGGGTGGCAAGACTTCTGAATACAGCCAACCCAGCTTTTACCAATAACACCCTACCTTCATACCACCCGGAGCTACAGACCAACACTCTCCTGGAAAGCCTATTCAATTAAAAAGCACTCATGGGCATTGAGGGGTAGCGGCTGGCACTTCCAGATCAGAGGGTGGCCTCTTCTCCCTCCCCCTTCCCCTCCCCCTCCCCCTCTCCTTCTCCCTCCCCTCCCCTTAACCTCCTCCTCCTTCTCCTCCAGTTATGGTCAAGGCCATGCACCAGGCCCCCCAAGCCACAAACAGGTAGCCCTCCTGATTCCGCCCTCCTCCCACCCTGCCACTCCACCACCAAACCCCAGCCCTTCTTCATCTCAAGGGCCGCTGACACCCAGTCCCACCTTCCCATTAGCAGTGTCAGGCCTCCCTCTCAGCCAGACAGAGGCCAGTCAGCTTCCAGAAAACCGGCCACTGAAAAGCCCATGGGGCACAGCCTGCCTACCATGGGGTGCTCTTCTAGAAAGACAGGGTACTCTTCTAAAAAGACACGAGGAGCAGAATGTGGTCTGCTGGCTAATGGGAGAGGGAGCAGGCCATTTTAAAGAAAATAATCCCTTTAGTCATCGTCTGAATTCAAACTCCAGATCTCCCCTTGCCATGCTCAGAAAAGGGAGAAGGGAGGAGGCAGCCTGGTCATACTTGACAGACCTTCTGATCTTACTGGAATGATGGGCAGGCTCCCCGCCCCAACAGGGCACCCCTGCCCCACCCCCCGCTACCACCCCCCATCCCCCCGTGACACTTACCATGTTGGCATCAATGACCTGACCTTTGCCCGAGCGCGTGCGCTCAAACAGAGCCATCAAGATGCCCAGTGTGCACATGAGGCTGCCGCCGGCAAAGTCCGCCAGGAGGTTCAGGGGGGCACTCGGGTTCTCACCACTGATGCCAAGTTTTGATAGAATGCCTGCGCCAGCAAAAAAAAAAAAAAAAAAAGGCAAGAACATTGGGAACTGTCTCCCCAGTTGCTGGCCTAGGCGCAAACCCGCACCTCATCTTCCAAATCTGAGCCTGGTCCCTGTGTGGACTCCTCAGCTGGATTTCCTGCAAGGTGGCCTCTTTGTTTCCCCTCTCAAGGGCTTTCATCCCACTGTCATGCTTACAATTTTACTGCTAAGATTTTGCTCACACCCTGAAGGGAAAGTTACTATCATCATTTGAAGACTTTAAAACCGTATCATGCACCCCCCACCCACCCCCAGTCCTTACAATAAAACTATTTCACTGTGTTGCTCAGTGAATTTTTAGAGGGAAAATTGGGCTTTTTACACAAATTATTCTGTGACACGGGTTACAATTTTTACCAACCACCTGCATGCTCATTACGTCCATTCTGTTTGTTTTGTTTCCCTTGATCTCACTTCCCTTTCCCTTTCCCACATTCTCAGCTTCGCTTTGGGAAAAATGGAGATTCTTTAATGAAATGTATCATTCACGGGTCACACTATTTCTTTTATAAGTCAATCTATTTGGCTGACAGATGCTTCCTTCAGAAGCAGCTTCCATTCCAAGTTCAAGGGGTATCTTAGAGCAAAAGTCTTGACCATTCCTCTAATCTCTATCAAACCAGTAATTCTGATCTGTTTTAGAATTTTGAGCTTTGTTCTATATTTGCCTCCTATTCTATTTATGGCCTCCTACCGTGTCCCTGCTAAGACTGGTCTGTAGTGGTCACCAGCCACTAGCTATGTCTGGTCTCTATTTAGAGGAGCTGTGGTTCATGGGGGCCATTCCCAGACTGCCGAGGGGAAGCCCCTGCACCAGAACTGTAAGCAGTCCTGCCTTACACACTGCAGAGAGTCACTGAGTCTTAGTGGTGACTCTCTAGGGTGCTCGGGGACACTGTGTCCTTATGATGTTTTCCCAAATTCTGACATGCAACGAGTACACCGAGAACACAGGTACATTGGGTTGGCGGACCAAATCCAGCAGCAACTCTCCCGGAGCAAGGCTGGGCCTCCTACTCCCACCAGTGGGCAGTAATGCCCCCCCCCCCGCCCCCGCAAAATAGAAATTGTTTTAGAAAAAAATCGTTTTTGATAAATTTAATTTCAGCTCTTGAGAGGGAAAAATAAGCAAATAAGCATAAAAACTGACCCCAACATACCTGACAGAGCCAAATAGTTGATATCGTGACCTGCTGCTCTTGAGAACTTTCCAGACTGGCCAAAACCACTCAAGCGGGCATAGATGAGCTTTGGATTCTTCTGCAGCAGAACCTCTGGGCCAAGCTGGAGTTTTTCCATGACACCTACCAATGAGATTAATGTCAAGAGCATGAGTTGAGGACAAGTACAATCTCTCCTCCTTGTCATTCTTCAAGATCAGTGCTGACCCTGCATTTGCTGCCAGTCGTTAAGGGTTCAGTCAAGCGTAAAGGCCAAGTTTCCTCTGGTCACATCCAAAGCTACACAAGCCCCAGAGCAGGGACTTTGTCCCTTCCACCAGCCCCTTCACCATTTCCCCAAAACTCTCTTTATCCACTTATAAATGGTTTCTTCTCTTGCAACACCTCTCCTGGGTCTTTATTAAAGGTCAACAAAAGACTTTCAGGAACTGCTACTCCTTGGATGTTACAAATGATGAAACGTGAGGCTACTACCAAAGAGGTTGATGGCTTGAATCCACCCAGAGGCCTCTCGGAAGGCCTGACCCTCTGCTTCTGAAAGGTCAGACAAGCAAAACTCACTACCATGGAGTCCATTCTGGGACCCTCCAGGATAGGGTAGAACTGCTTCTGTGAGCTTCAAGACTACATGTCTTTTGGAAAAAGAAAGCCTCATCTTTCTCCCTCAGAGTGGCTTGTGGTTTTGAATTACCAACCTTGTGGTTACCAGCCCAGCACACCACAGACACTGAAAATGCTTTATGGAGCACAATGCTACTCTGGCACACACAAGGCTGGCAGGGATCAAATCAACTCCAAGGTGCTGTAATTGTGTCTACCTTCTACCTGGTATCATATATCTACATAGCTCTGCTCCCCAGATGCTCAGAATCTCCTCTGGCAAAAGTCACGCCATCTGTTTGCATGTGCTGGCAAAACTCCCAGGCCAGTAAGCATCTGCAGAAATCAGATACATCAGAGCCCTGCCAGGTGATCATGCTTAGGTTGTTGTATTGCCCTGTTGAGTAGGTTCTAACTCACAGGGACCCTGTGTGCAACAGAGTGAAACACTGCTGGGTCCTGCACCATCCTCACAACCGTTCTTATGTCTGAGCCATCAAGGTAGCCCCTGTGCCTAACCATCTTACTGAGGAGCTTCCTCTTTTTCACTGCCCCGGCCATGAAGGGCTTCTCCAGGAACTGGACTCTCCCGACAACATGTCCAAAGTATTTGAGACCAAGGCTCCTCAGCATTGGCTCTATGGATCATTATGACTGTAGTTCCTCCAAGTCAAAATTGTTGGCTCTTTGGGAAGTTCACGGTCCTTTTAATAATCTTCCCCAGCACCATAATTCAAGCATATCAATTCTTCTTTCCTCTTCCTCATCCAATATCCAACTTTCACATGCATATCAGGTGACAGAAAATCCAAAGGTCTGCATCAGGGACACCTTAGTCCTCAAAGGAACATCCTTGTTTTTCAACACTTGGTTTTAGGGAGCAAATTTGCTCAATGCAAGGATTCTTTGGATCTCAGGAATGCTATTTCCATGAGCCCTGATTACAGATCCAAGCAAGAGGAAATCCTTGACAACTTCAGCCTCTTCCCTTTATCGTGTTGTAAGAATTTTGCAGTTTGTTTATCTTTACATTGAGTTGCAACCCGTACTGAAGGCTGCAATCCATGATCTTCACCACCAAGTGCGTCAAGTCTCCTCCCTTCTAGCAAGTCACAGGTCATCAGTGCATCAAACCATGGCACCCGACACCAGCAGGCTCCTGGAGTGTTGGCCGTGATGGTTGATAGGTGCTGTTGAATTGAAACGCAAACCCTTATATGCAAGGGACTTGTCCCCACAAGTTTTTCTTGGTTGTGATCTTTGCAGAAGCCGATCCCCATTCCCCACACCATTTCCCACAGAGCGGCTGGGTGAGTTCAGACTACCAATCTTGCAGTTAGCAATAAACTGATTTAAGATTGCATAATAAACTTTCCCTTCCCAAGACTACGATCAGTCACAAAGTAAGTAAACACCAGCCACGAGACCCTCAGCTGGCTCTATCAGATCATCCACCTGGAGCAATGTGGTTAGCCATGGTGCAAATGAGGGCGAATTAAAGTAAAATGTTACTTACTAGGATAATCCTCAAACACCGCTGTGAAGATTCAACGGATAGATATGCTTCCAGCCCCAAAGATATTCAATTCAAACATGTGGTGCTCACTTCCTATGAGAGAACAGGCAGTGCTTGGTCTTTGCACTGGTACTGATAAGGGAACTGATCTGAGTGGCGCTAGGATGAAAGATCAGTTTTTTAAAGAGTGCCTCACACCTATGCTATAGCGATTGCCTCAGGTGTGCCGCAGAAGTTTCTGGCGGCAGGATATGGAGGAATAACTGCACCCCTGAGGACAGTGCCGTAAACCGGTGATTTTGGATTTGAGAATGAGGCTCAGGCAACTGGGTGCCAATCACAGAGAAAGAGTCCAGGCGTCACTGTTTTAGAGGAGAAGATGGCTTGGTTTAGGATTAGATTCTGTGGAAGGGCAGTACATGACGGACTGCCAGGTGGAACTTTGGCATTCCAGCCGCCAGCAGCTTTCAAAGCTTTGTTTGAAAATGGTGAAAATCAGGGAAATGGTGAAGGTGACTCCAAAGACAGTGTGTGGGCACTGGCTGGATGGGCAGAGGTTAGAACTTGACAGACGACGACAGCTTGCGCAGTTAGCTTTGGAAAGGAGCCCCCAACCCAACCCAACCCACTGAGATCAATTCGATTCTGGTTCTAAGTGAGTAACGAGTTAGGCTGCTCAATGCAAAGTCATTAGTTCGAAACAGCCAGTGGCTCCCTAGTCGAAAAAGGAAGCAATCATAGAAACCCACAAGGCTAGTTCTACCCTATCCTGTCACTGCGAGTTAGAATTGACTCGATGACACCTGTTTTGTTTGTCTTACTGTGCTTTTTTTGAGTATGTTGGGGCTGTGACACGTTGGGGGGCAGAGAGCGTCATTTTTCTCCAGAGAGAGACCACGTTAGACACCTAACAAGCACCACACACGGTTTATCCTGAGTCGGGATGGCTTCTAAGGAGCTAACAACCCACCGGGAGCAGGTGTCACACGGATTTAAGTTTGGCGAACACGGACGCACAGGGTTCACGATCCACAGATAACAAACAGGGGCAAGCAGAGAGAGGCGGTGGGGAGGAATCAGAGCTAAGAGGAACCGCAGCAACTCAAGTTATCTCGGAATAAAGAACACCAGCAACGCAACACAACGACCGAGACGGCAGGGTGGTGCGCGCAGCCCGGTGGACCGGTCGGGCCCCTGCCCCTGCCGTCGGCCTGTCGGCCCCGGGCTCACCACGGCGGAAGGGCTCCAGCACCACGTCGGCCTGGGAGCATAGACGCTGCACCACCGTCGCGCCCTGCGGCTGCTTCAGGTCCACGAGCACAGAGCGCTTGCCCCGGGACAAATGGCTCACGTCCCCTTGGCCGCCCGGCCGGTCCACGCGCACCACTTGCGCCCCGAAGTCGGCCAGGATCATGCCGCAGAGCGGACCCGGGGCCAGGCCCGCCATCTCCACTACGCAGATGCCCCGCAGCGCCATCACAGCGGAAGCCTGCACGCGTCGCCAATGCCGGACCACGATCCGCAGCGATGGGAAAACTTGGGCCCGGCCACGCCCCGGCCACGCCCCCTCCCGACGTGCCACGCCCCCTCCCGAACGAGCCCGGCCCCTCCTCCTGCGCCTGCGCCCAATCCGGAGTCTGCGCACTAACGCGCTGCCCCCAGGCGACCTGCCCTGCGCTCATACTGTCCGCTCTGCTCCTACCCACCCTCCTTTCTGACCAGCCTCCAAGCCCAGCTCCGTAAATGGTCTTGACCTTGGGAACTGGAATCTCTGGACGTCCTCACAGAATAGTCACTGTCGCTTATGCGATTCATCAAAACCATAGAGCCACTGGAGCCCTAATTAAAAAGTACCTCCATACCTACAAAAATAGTTAAAAGTGAAGAAAAGGTCTGAGACCTGTTAAGTATTCTGTTTCTGATCTTCAGTGAAATTCCATGGGATATTGCAATGTAAGTGTGCGCAATTTTTAAAATTGTAATAACAGGCATAATAGCAAAAATTAAAAGTTCAAAGATGTAATAAATTACAAGTAAATAGTCCTAGAAACCAAATTAGTGAATTAAAAAATAAACTAAACAAAATTAAACCTTGAGAACGTATTTTGCATTATGTTGGCAAAGATTAGTATACAAAGAATTAAAGTACAAAATTCACAATGGCAATTAAAATTCAGAATGTTCTAGTTTTGGACCCAGAAATTCTACTTCTAGAAATTTAATTCTGAACTAACAGGAATTACAAATCACGTGAAAACAATAGTGTCTTGAATATAACCAGAAGTACTCTTGTCTGTGGGGTTGCTGGAACTGAACACTCAACTAAGCAATAAATAGAAATTGATAGGTATTCAAGAAAAATACAACTAGCCAGAGGCTGTACTCAGATCAGTTTGGAATTTAAAAATGCATGAATTCGATGTCTTAAAAGCAGAAAATTCGGGCTGAGCCCCGGTGGTGTAGTGGTTGTGCGCGGAACTGCGGCCCACTGCTACGGAGGTTCAATCCCAGCAGTGTGGCTGGGCCTCCTACTCCCACCACTGGAGAGCACTGATGCTCACACACAAAAAAAAAAAAAAGCAGAAAATTCTTTAAGGTGGGTATCCTGTGTTGAAAACCAGCCATTTAAGGCACATATGTTACCACCAGGAGCCAATCAGAAGAGCAGGATCAAATGCAAGTTTTAAAAATCTTTCGTTGCCTGCCATTTCTGTGGATAATAGTGGTTTTGAGAATTTCTTAAAGCACAGTCGTTTAAAAATAATTCCATCATGACAGATAGCCTCACTATCTTTATAACTCAAAGAGCCTTATGTCCAACTCGACAACCTGGTCAGATCCTGAGGGCCTAAGGAATGGCAGCAGGACATTGCTGGAGATTGTGCTGGAGGAAGGGGCCCTTTAGGCAGGAGGTGACTCACAATGTGGCTGAGGTTGGGGTAGGGGGGAACTGCTCTTTCTGAGTGCAGTCCACCATGGTGACATGAGTGAGCAAAACCTGTGGGAGTGGAGCCTTCAGGATCTTCATGCACTGATGGGGAACAACTCAAGGTAAGACACCAGCTGTAAAATCTGCTAATTTTTGGAATGTGGGGAGTACGGATCTAGGAAATTTGCAATGTGCCAAAGTAAAATTAAACACATAAAGATCAATATGCTAGTGTAAGATCCAGCCCCACTTCTGGATGGATCCTGAGGAACGGTTGTGTAATTGAAGGAAAGAAATTAAGAGGCCATTGAAAGTTTTAGGGTACTCACCTCCATTGTACCAGAGACCAGGTCCAAGAGAGATAGAACATGTATTCTTACATCAACTTATATAGTCTCGGGGCATACATGCCCCCCTAATACAGGTGTGTTAGTCTCCATTGACTGTAGAAACAAATCCAGAGACACTCATATGTGTACAAGACAGAGCTTTATATCAATGAGTAACTGTATACTAAGAAAACATCCCACCCCAGTCCGTATCAAATCTATAAGTCCGATACGGCTGATAACAATCTATGAATTCCTCCTTGGAATCCCACAACACATGTAATGATGCTGAATGTAGGAAGATAACAGGCCTGTGAATGGAAAGTCTTGTGAATCCAATGGCCGTGGAAGCATCTCCAGGGCTCTGACTGCCCTCAGAATGATTCTATGTGCCTTGTTAAGAAGAAGGCCTAATGAATGGCCTGCTTCTATGAAGCATAGAAAGCATGAGTCCCACCTCCAGGTAGGAAGACCAGCGTTCTCAGAATCCTGACGAGAAGCCCATGCCCACACAGAGGCATCATTGGCTTAGATCTGATTGACAGGTTAGACTCCACCCCTTCACTCCACCCATGGAGGTAGTTCTGCCCTTCCCTTTAGGGCCCTTAGGCATTGGCAGCGACTCCATGGTAGTGAGTTTGCTTGCAACTGAGTTTGTATGCATATGTATGCACCAACTGGATGATGGACAAGGAAGACTGGAGAACTCATGCCTTTGAGTTATGGTGTTAGTGATGCTTATTGGATGTACCATTGCACAATCAATGTAGAGTCATATCTCCTCTGCATGCTCAAGGAAGAAGGATAATCCAGGTCCATGCCAGCCCAAAGTCCACTAGACAGAAGTTAGACATGCCTCCATGCTCCACACTTCTTTACTCTTTTCAGACACCCACCACTCCCTCCACAACACCCTACTTTCCTGCTGCATTTGATGATCCATTTCAATGGCCACATGGAACTCACAGACCACACTCATGTTTACAGAGGTTTATTAGAGAAGATAATAAGCTACCACAAGCCATGATCAGAAAGCATTAAGAATACGGTTGTTCTTACAACAATATTGTTCTCATAAGCTTCTGAGTCATTTGGTCTCTGTGCCTCTGCCACCACAGACCAGGAAATGGACCACACAGACTCATAGTCTGAGCACTATTCCTCTGCTCTGTCCTATGAGTGACCTCTAACAACAACAACAACAAATCAAAACCCATCTTCATGGAGTTGACTTGGCCTCCTCACAGTGCTGCAGGACAGTGTATAAGTGTCGCCATGTAGTTTCCATGGGAACAGATTGCCACATCCCCCCCAACAATGTTATTGGCATATATAATAACACATTTCATTTGATCATTCGTTTCCATCAAGAGAAGCTATACAATCAGCACCACAATCGGTTTCAGAACAATTCTCTTCATTCTCATACGCATCATTATTAGCTCCCTGTTTCCGCCTCACCTTCCCTTCCATACCCCCCAATAACCATTAACCAGTTATCATTGCCGTAGATTTACCCCTCTTGAATTTCAAATACAGAATAGCATTCAAGAGCAAAACAAAAAAGTAGCAAGAATAACAGAGTAAACCCTATTTTTAAAAAGCTCAATCTAAAAGAAAGCAGCAAATACTTAAAAATTGAACAAATGTTTTTTTCCAAAGCCTTTTTATTGGGAGCTAATACACATATCATATCATTCCATCATTTGATCACAGCCAGCTGTATCGTTCAAAGGCTACCACGAACAGAGTCAAGCATTCTTTCTTCTTGAACTCCTTAAAATGATCTCCCCTGTGTCCCTCATCCTCCAAAACTAGAGTGTAAATGACTCATATGGAAGATAAAATAATAATATGCTAAATTTTATCAAATGTATCTGCAATAGTCCACTGTCCAATACATCATGCATGTTAGCAAGGCTACTCACACCCCTGGCCCAGGATCAGTGGGGATTCCCCAGGGGCCTAATCCACATGCATGCCGTTCCCCTTTGCTTTTTCTTTCTTTCTTTTTTTTTAACCCGAACACCTTTGACACTGCAGCAGCTTTAAAATACCTTACTTTTTTGACCATAAGACATACCCAGTTTTGAGAGCAGGAAAGCAAGAAAAAATTATTCAGAACCAAATAGTACCAATATACTAAAATGTTCTGGGGTACCACACCTTTGGGCCATAAGACTCACCCTCATTTTTCCCCACTATGGGGGTAGGGGGTGGGGACTGTGTCTTCTGGTCTATAAAATGCAGTAGGTCTAAAGGGAGATTATATAATACACTTTAACCTAATTTCATCTACCATTATCTCGTTTACTATGCTGTCTGATAACAAGGCTATTCACTTCATTAAGTATGGTGAGAGGAGATTCACCAGAGGATAAATCCATGAGCAGACTGTTCAAGTGGATTTGGGACCTACAGTCTTCTGCAAACCTGCTCTTCACAATTGAAGCTCTGATGACATCCCCTCCTTCAGATTTGGCTTATATTATTTACAATCTTTTGGTCCCCCAGGCTGGCGTGCTTCTTCCGTGGGGTCTTAGTTGATGTTTCACTTAGATGGCTGCTTGTTTGAAAGCAAGCCTATAAGAGTCACGCTGCTATTCTTTCTGATAGCCAGGCACCACCTAGTTTCTTCCACCACACCCTGCTATAGCACCCATATCTTCAGTGATCTCTTCAGGAGGTCAAGTATGAAGCAGGGTTATGTCATGAGACTGACCTTTGCTTTGATAGGGGCAAGAATTAAGCGCAAGCCTCAAATCCATTCATGCATCTATGGTTTATGTATGTCTCTGGTTCCACCTCACAGATATCCTTGTCATGTCATGTTAGAGAGCATTGTTAATTCTCCCCCTGCAGCATCCCTTTTACTGCCATCAAATCAATACAGACTTGTGGCTCGACCCTAGAGGGCAGAATAGAACCTCCCGGTTGCAGATTGTCAGGGCTTTATTCCACACTGCAGCTGGTCCATTCAAACCACCAACATTCTGATTAGCAGCTGAGTACTTTAACCACTGTGACTTTGGGCTTCTTCTGATAACTCATACATGAAATATATCCCACCTTCTCTTGGAGTATGTTCAATCTCACCTTATATTCACATGCTCAATAACATTCCTTCAGCATGATCTTTGTTGTCCAGAAGTGTGGTGGTCATGTATTCGATATGTCAATTTTATGATTGAGATGTAGGGCTGGAGTCTAGCCTGTTAATCTAGAGATAGCCTTGGAGTAGACAATGAGGCTTTCGTGTGGGCATGGCTCTCTCCTGAGACTTCTGGGAAATCTTGTGATATTTCCCTCATAGAGATGAGAAGCTATCTCCCAGTTTTGGGGAGTTAGTCTCAGAGACGACGAATTACGGATAAGACAAGATGGCAGCATCTGAGGAGCTGAAGGAGCCAGAGAAGCCACACAGTCTTATCCTGAAGGAACCAGACCTCTGAAGCTGGCGAAGCCATGTGGAGAGCCCTGCCAGTGCTGAATTGCTTCTAACACCACTGGATACTGTTGATGGACCCTTAGCCCTAGAAGTGAGGAGCCATGGGAAAACCTCTGCCAGCCTCGGTATTCTGCACCCCCTGGCCTGTGACTTTGTGAGCCCGAAGGAGACTTTACAGACTGATATTGAGTATATGGGCTAATATTGGACTTGTGACTTTGAACTGGACTAGGTTGGGATGCTTTCTCAATGCTCCATTCCTATTGTATATAAACCTTACCCATATATATATATATATATATGTGTGTGTGTGTGTGTGTGTGTGTGTCTATGGATTTGTTTCTCTAGTCTACACGGACTAATACAAGAAGTCACATGGATGGAGTTCTTGGCACAACCCCCAACCTACTCCCAAACTGCCTACTCAAGAGGCAGTTCTGCACTCTGCCACACTCCAGAGTAATTCAGGTCTTCCAAAAGACCAATGACTTAAAGACTCAAAGGGTTGAAGTGACAGCAATGTGATAACTGAAAAATGGAGTGTTTTGGAGAGGCAGGTAACCCTGCCCTGTGCCCATGTCCTATAGTCTACATGGGAGCACCATAACCTACATTTACAAACCAGAGTGACTTACAGATTTTTTTATGGATAAATTTTATTAAGAGCATTTAAAAATAAACCAGTTAACAAAGGTAGTGTTTTTCCCCCCATCTATCATGTACTGCATTTTTCTAGCCATGGTTTCATGTAATAGCATGTCACAAACTTTCTCTTTAGCACCTGATTTATAGTGTGTGCTCTTCAGACATGGAATCCTCATTTGAGTGTCATGTTAACATTCACACATCTGTTGGAATACTTAGGACATTTAGGAACAGGAACACCACACATCCTCCAAAATCCTAGATGGAAAACTATATACAAAATCAAAGCATTTCTGGTCAAGCACATAACAGCTAATGGACATTTGCCTTCAAATAGTGTTACATTCGGATTTGGGAAGCCTTTAGAAATATTTTCAGATCAAAGGAAAGGGGCCAAAAGCTGAGTTGGGAAAGAATGCAGCAAGTTAACTGTTAACCGCTGCCAGCCAGTTCATTCTGACTCATCAAAGTACCGTAGGACACAGCAGTGGACACACTGCTGCTTTGTGTTTCTGAGGCTTTGAGTCTTTAGGGGAGCAGGAAACTTCCTTTTTCCTAGGGAGAGACTGATGGAGTCAAACCGCTCACCTTGTAGTTAGCAACCCAGTAACAAACCACCCAATAACATCACCAGGGTTCCCTAGTTAGCAGAGAGGACAGCTCAAGTAGGTCGGTCTCTAGCTGTAGAGGGTCATCAATACAAGTAAATTCATAGTTAGAAAGCCTATGTGCAAATTCTTATTGTGGTCAGAAATAAATAAGGACTCATTGCATCTCTGTTTTTTCAGCTCTCTGATGCATTGTTAATACGATGTCAGTATCAGGGTAAACACATCTTCCAATGATGCTGTCTTTGTCAGAATTGACTTAGCACCTCTCTTTGGGAATGATCTTCAGAATTTAGAGTACACTTTTGTCAATATAATTCTTGAGGCAAAGCATAATTCTTTGAGAATGGATTTTTTGGAGGGGGGAATTACATTTAAAAAACATGTGGCACTTCCTACAGTACTTGGTACTTAGTAATTGCTCTGTGATGATTGATTAAATAATAGCAGCAAGGAAGCAGTATAATTTTTGAATAAATAGAAGGCTAGGCACCTTGGGTTTCTTTTTAATGGAATAGCCTTTCCACTCTGTGTAGGCCTGATGGTATGTAACTACATAGACTGCACCTTCCAGGGACCAGGTCAGTGCGTGTAAGTTTCCAAATTGATCAGAAAGGTCTTAAATAGGCTTAACTGACCTCAGCTGGTCTACAGGGCAGTGCAATAAAGGCCTCTCCCAACCAAAGAAATGCTGAGACAAAGAGTCAGTCTGAAATTGGAGCCCACAACCATAGGTTGGCGAGAATGCAAAATGGTACAGTTGCTAAGAAAAACAAAAAAATTAAGTGTAGAACTACCAGATGATTGAGAAAACCCAATCATAGGCATGAACCCCACTCCCCCAAAAACTGGAAGAGGGACTTAAACCAAAACTCTTTCCCAAAGTGCATTAGAAAGCAACCTTAAGGGTCCATATCAACAGATGAGTGGGATGTCTTCCTGTATACATGCAATGGGATATTATTCCTAAAGAGAAATGATACATGGATGAGTTTTGAGAACATCTGAAGTGAACTAAATCAAAACAACAGGACAAATATTACATAACACCATGCTATGAAGTAGCCAAATAGAAAGACCAAAGGTTGTTCATTCCTACCAGGGCTCAGGATGAGGCAAAGGGAGGTCTGTTCAGAGGATACTGAGGGTGGTGGGGGTAGAATACTTGCAAAAAGTGGCGCTGGTAGCATGCTATGATGTTTATCCAATGAATTTACCCAATTACTCCATTTCACAGGTCAGCACATGTGAAGAATGTTCAAATGGCAAGCAATTTTGTTACATATCTATTTGACAAACATGTTGACATGGCAAGTGTTTTGTTTCACATGTTTTTACCCACAATAAAAGTTTTTTTTAAAAGACTCAATTTGATAAACCCAAGTCTGGGTCATGAAAAAAAAATTCTATTTCCAAAATGTAAAATGATTAGAAGATAGGATTTTGTGACAGAAGTGCCCTCAGGAAAAGCGGGGCCACACCCCCGTGGATATTGTGAATACTCTTTCTATCTAAAAGCTTTTGAGAGTTGCCAGTATTCATATTTTATTCATGAACATTGACCTACGAAGACAAAGCGTTACTGCTTAGGGTGGCACAAATATGTGTGTACCTGGCTTTTGCAAATGTGTGGAACTATGTCTTGGCAAGCGCGCTGTTCTTGCCTCAACTCCATGCTTCTCATTGCCCCTCTTATCTGCAAGTTTCTGAAGAACCCAAGACTTCGGAGGTTCCTGAAAGCTGAGAGCAAAATGGGACACAGTCGTCAAAACCCTTTGGAAGTTACTTCTCCATTTGGGAGAACTGTTTCCAACCTGAACCACAGGGAAGTCCGTCTCTGTCTAAGATGGTGTCAGGAAGGTGCCGAGTGTAACAGTGAAGGGAACACCGTGTTCTGGGGATATTCTTCTGAGCCCCTGAGTCATCCAATATCCATGGTGTGCCTGCGGTGATTAGCAAATATAACCCCCCCTCCAATTTTTTTTTTAATGCAGCATGTCGAACCCTCAACTCTACTCTTTCTCAGGTCTGAACAAAACCAGCGTGGCTGCGAACCTTCCCCAAAGTAGAGCTGGTGTCTTCACGTTTACTTCGTCTCGAAGAGCAGGAAGCCCGCAAAGGTGGAGAAGCGCTGGTGGTCCCCATGGAGAGCCCCGTTGCCCATCCTCAGCCACACCTCGTCGCCTTTGGCCAGCTTCAGCACCGCGTGGTTGCTAGACGTATCTGACTTCCCTTTGGTTTCATAGCTGAGGAGAGCAGGGGAACAAAGAAAGAAAGAGGACGCCAACTTAGCCCTCGCAATGGACAATTTGCTTTGCACCAAAATCTTAACACCACCCCCCCCACCACCACCACCACCACCACTCCCAGAAACCTTGGTGGCATAGTGGGCTACGAATTGAGCTGCTAACCACAATGTCAGTGGTTCAAACCCACCAATGTCTCTGTGGGAGAAAGGCTAGGCTAATGATTCCTTTAAAGATGTAACATGGAAACCCAAAGAGGCGGTGCTACTCTTTGCGTCCGAATTGACGTGGTGTCAGTGGCTTTGGGCTTGTTTTTCCTCGACTAGAAAGTCCTGCAGTTTTGGAAAGTCCAAGGATGAAACTATCTACATGGAATGGGAGAGAAAATGATGGGTGCTGTTTCTAGGTGCCGGGGCTAAGGTGAGTAGTGTGTTGGCTGCTAACTATGTGGTCCACAGTTTGAATCCATCAGTCACTCCAAGGAAGGAAAAGGAGGCTTTCTCATGCTGTAAAGACTGAGTCTTACAAAACCACAAGGCCCGTGTCCCCTGTCTCTCAGGGTTTCACTGAGTCAGGAGTCCACTCAATGGCAGTACGTTCGTGGGATGTCTAGGCACTAGGGTGTCCTGGAGCTCAGATGAGAACCATGGTGAAGTGTCTGACAGATAACGGAAAGGTAAAAAGTTAAGTCATAACTTTCAAGGGGGAAAATGTGGTCTGCTGAAAGGTTACAACTGGGGAAGCCATCTGAGGAAATCCTCCTCTGTCCTTTGGGTAGGTTTGGTTGGTTTGGTTTGAGGCTTGCTTCTAGAACATTCTCACAAACACCCTCCAAATTCCTCTCCTATTATGACTGCAACGGTGCTGACAAGGTCCCGGGGGGACCCTGGAAGTTCTATCCTAGCAAGTGGGTATGCAAAGAGCAGAGCTTCCCCCCTCCACCCTCACCACCCCACACCCTGCTGCAACCTGGAACACACATGTGTTTCTGTGAGGTTCTCATAACTACATGTGGGGTTTATGTACTGCAGTAGAGCCTCCTCTGACCAACCTAGATATTGGTACTAGAGGAGGGGAGGATGCTGCCACACATACCCCAACTAGCACACATTGCTTTAGGTTAAGGTCACATAGGAACTAATTAGCAGCTGGAAAGGGAGTGGAAGAGTAAGACAGCAGATCCATGTTTGCTCTGGCAAAAGCACAGTTGAATGCGGGTGACCTTGTAAGGTTGGTCTAATGCTGATGAGGTCTATAGCGCCGCATTAGAAAAGCAATGGGGGGGGGAGTTCTTTACAGCTTTCAAAAGGATGTTTCTAGATAAAATGGCTCAGAAAGAACTGACAGGTATGAAGTAAAAGAAAGGCGTCGAGAGGGTCTGGACAGTTGGCATCTCACAAGGTTGGAAAAACCAAGAGCTTTGACTCTTCAGGAAGCAGAAGTAATACCGTTGGCCTCTCGTCCAACTGAGTAGATAGAGATTGTGCCAACCATTCTCAACCTTCCTCGTGCCGCGACCCTTTCATACAGTGTCTCATGTATGAGAACCCCCAACCATAAAATTATTTTCGTTGTTCCTTCCTAATTGTAATTTTGCTACTGTTATAAGGTGACCCCTGTGAAAGGGTCGTTTGACCCCTAATGGGGGTCACAGCCCACAGCTTGAGGAACGCTGGTCTTTGCTATGATCAGATATCAGGGTTCAACGTATTGCCTTGTGTACTGAAATCTATTGTTTCAGAAGGGCTCGTGGTAGTCACCACTAAGTGGAGAGGAGGAGCCTGGCCAACAAGGAAGCAAAACCAAAAATAATCTGTCAAGAGCATGGCTTACTAATGCAAGTCACTAATGGGAACAAATAAATCAAAAGGTGACTAAGTCTTTGAGGAAGCAGGAGGAACAAAAAAATGAAACCTGGCCCTAAGAGCCTTGGAATATTCAAGTAAGCATTCTCCGACCCTCAGCCTGGCACCCGCAGAGAAGGAGCCAGTGGCAGAGCCCTGAGGAGGGGCTACTCAGCCTTGAGACGTGGTCATGAATCAAAAGAGAACAAGAGGACCGAAGCAGGGACCAGGGGCCAGGAGAAAAGAGACCACAGGGTTAACCTGGGAGAGCCACCCAATCGCTGTTGAGTCGACTCTGACTTCAGGTGTGTATCAGAGAAGACTTATGTGCCATAGCATTTTCTGGGGGTGATTTTCTTGAAAGTAGACCCAAAAGTCTTTCTTTCAAAGGGCCTCTCGGTGGACTTGAACCTCCAATGCTTTGGTTATCAGCAGAAGGACTGACTTTGCTGGGGACTGATTCTAACGTGACAGAAAGCACTGTTCACCTCCCAGAAAGTGGGATCTTTGGGTGGGATGCATTCACTGGGACTTCCTGTCTCCTGTGGGAGCAGGGTGGACACACGTGTATTCTAAGTGTGCGAAGAAGGGGACTGCGGTAGTTGCGTAATCTGTTGTCAGTTTGATAGAGACTTCAGAGTGAAGGGGTAGGGTTAGGCTGTCATGAATGTCCCAGTTTGATTGGAGGGCAAAGAGGTAAATAGTTTGCTGGAGGCAGGACACAGACTCACTCCCTGTGAGACATCCTATGGAGAAGGCACATGGAGAGAGGCTGATGGAGCCAGAGAAAGCACGTGGAGATCCCTGCCAGTGCTGAGATGCTTACAACACAACTGAATCCACAAGACTTCCCAGTCACTGGTCTGTGATCTTCCTGCATTCAGCGTCACTGCATGTGTCTCGTGAGTCTGAAGTTTGGTATCAGACATATGGACTAACATCTGACTTATGGACTTCATCTGAACTAGACTGGGATGTTTTCTCAATATTGAACTGCTCTTGTATATAAAGCTTTTTCTTATATACATATGAGTGTGTATGGAGTATGTTTAGAGTATGTTTCTCTAGTCTACCCACACTAGCACAGGGTCCCACAGGTATTTGGTAGTGAAGGGCCAGGAAGGTCCAGCCATCCAGAGGAACCCTCTTCTTTGAAACCATCTCTTCGTTTTCTTGCCCCTCTCCCATGCTCTGTGGGGAGGAGAAGTTGAAAGAACTATGACTGATGTCTGGGAATGAACTGCCTAGAACATAAAACATTTCTTCAAGCTCCTGCTCTTTCCCCAGTCCGACTCCAGCAGTGACACTGACCAGAGAGGATTCGGAAGGCACTTTTATGATTTCTGGGTCTCATTAAGAAACTAAACGAAGCCACCTTTCCAAAGTCACCTCCTACCTCTTCCCCTTCCCCCAACAGGGAGCTCTTGCTCTGGAGTGGCCAAATAAAATTCTACTGAGAGCGTTGGAGCCACTGGACTCTTGTACCTCTTCCCAACAGGTTCATCGACCTTGTCATTTTTGACCCCTTGGGCCTTCCAAATAGGTGTTCCCCCTCAGCACAGGCTCCAGAAGAAACTAAGGTCACCCTCACAAGTCAACAAACACAGAAAAAGTCATAGCCGTAGCACTGCCCATTGGTAGCTCACTATCCAGCTCATTCTGGGAATGATTTTGCCTAAGCTGACATGAAGCCCAATTACTTTGGTTCTTTTTATAGTAGTCTCGGGCTCTCCCTACCCCAAGGAGCCCTCCAAAAACATTGCTGGGATGAGCGTTGGCAGCATCCGCTAGGCAACAGCTCTGACTCATGGCAGCCCCGTGAGTTCCAGGAGAGCTGGTCTCCAAAGGGTCCTCCGTGGTGACTTTTCCAACAGAGCGTGCCAGCCCTTCCTGCCAACGCATCTCAAGATCAACACGAACCTCGAACCTTCGCGTAAGCTGGCGAGCACATAAAACCACTTCCAACAGCAGGGCCTGCACATCACCTAAATCTTGTTGTAATTCCTGCATGCTCTGCAGTCAGTGCCAACTCTCTTACCAACCAGCCCCTCGAGGGCAGGGGAGACCTGCCTCTATGGGTTTCCCAGCCTCGTCTCAGTCTCTAGGAGAAAAAATCACCAGGGTTTTGCCACTGCAGGTTCAAACCTCAGACCGGCCAGTCAGGTTCACGTCATGCTTCAAACAAGGCACCACTTGGACTTCTTCAAAATATGACTAGGGAAGCTACAGGTGTGTCGGGGGTGGGGGTAGGGGGTTAGAAGTCCATAGAAGTATTGCATTATCTTTTCATTCCATTTTCTTCCATACACTTTTAGAAGCTCTTTCATATTTCTGTGTGTCTTGGCCAACCCATAGGGACTCCAGAGAAGACGGTCAACTTGGCAAAGCTTAAGGCAAAGGTTAAGAAAGGAGAGCAGTAAGCAAAATAAAGGCCAGAAAGAGATTTGGGGGGGATGCCTATTCAGGAAGAAAAATACCGAATTAAGGGAAGCATAGATATGGTCTCTGTCTTCAGCTGTTCCTTGTGGAGAATGTGCTCGCAAGGCCCTTCATTGACCTGCAATTGCTCAAGCTTATCAGATTGATTTCTTCTTAGAGACGACTTTCTTCTGGCAATCTATCAGAATGGGGGCCGGTAGACCTCCTCTTGAGGACATAGCTCTTCCCTGCGTCTGGGGACCCTCAGTGACTTCTGTGGTCCAGGGTGCCCTGTGAGCTCAGGGTGGCAGCCCGGCTGATCCTCGGGGTCACGAGCACCCACCTGTACATACTGAAGACGGTGTTGCCATTGTGCATGAGGTAGACGTACACCTCCTCGACATCCTCGTGCTTCATCATGCTGAAGGTGAAGAAGTACACACCTGGGAAGGGCAGAGGCATAGTCATGCTTGTGAGAGAGAACATATTCTGCATCGAGAACCTGCAGACAGTGAGGCTCTTTCTCTCTCCATTCTTACCATCAAACTGTGTTAAATGTGGTTCACGCTCTCACCATGTATCCTGTGTGTCCTCAACAGGCTGACAAAGCCATGAAGTGGGGAGCGAAGCATTGGCTAATCTTCACTGCCTCTCCCTCCCCCTCTGACAAAGTGTTCAGGGCAGAGGACGTGCTGTGACCGAGTCTAAGCTAACTGCCGCCAGCATTTCTCACGGAAGTCATATTCATAAGGCATAGTGTCCTGCAGGGGTTGAGGACGTGGCATTCCAAAACCCAACATAATTTGCCAAGTAGAAATTTACATTAGAGGACCACACTCACCATGCCACAGGCACTAGCCAAATAGAAGGTGGTGGTGAATAAATGTTTATTAGTTCTCAGGGCAAAAAAAGTCCCTGTCATTTCTCATGCTCCTCATGACAAATGAGTAGAAGGAGGTGCACTCAACAGACATCTCTGCAGCATGGCCCAGTTAATCCAAGTCGGAATCCTCTTCACTCTCCCAAGACAAGCGTCTGTTAAAAGATGTGAATTTTCTTGGAGCCCAGGTCTCCTAACCGAACGTTATTTAATAGGGCCCAGGGTGATCAAAATGCCAGCATGGAAAATTCCGTCCATACGTGATTAAGAAGACTCCAAATCAGACAGGCGAGCTAAAGGGGAAATCGTCCTAACTCCCAAATTTTCCTGGGTCTGGAAGAGCATTCTGGAGAAGCACATCAAAGAGAGCAAGCTCTGATGGATTTCTATGTTTGTGTGCTAAAGGTTTTGCAGAGAAAAACGCCAGAAGCACCCGGAAAACCACTGGCTAGTCCCATGGACCTTCTCCAAAAGTACAGTCAAGTAAGGCAGAAGCCGTGCCATGGGGATCCATTCGTTTCTGAGTCCAGCGAAATAAAAGAAGTCTGATTATGCTGCATTAAGTGCTAGGCACGCATGCCCAATGCAATGGGAGTGAAGACAATGGTACCTAAATCAGTTGTTCCCCCTCACAAGTCTAGACATTGGCCCTCAGATGAAAAGTGACGGCAGATACAAATTATAGAGCTCCGGGAAAGGGGTTTCCATCTGTCCACAAGCTGTACATTTTATAAAACTACATATTATCCATTCTACCACCAAAACTTTCTTTCCCCAATGCTTTAAGAAGATAGAACTGAAATAAAAATGACAGGAAAGGATATCGTTTTTTCTGGGGGCTGTGGGGGGAGGGGGATGAGTACTATAAAAAACAGATCGCAACAACCATTTAGAAAGGGCAGATGAAGGAACCAGATGATGAGTCAATGAAAGGCCAAGAGCTAGAAATACGGGAGTTCATATGTCTTCTACTCACTCATGATTCTCCTCTAGAGAAGAGATATTAAAACCCGAAGTGATGAGCCTGCATTGTGGTGTGAGGTTGGATCTTTGCGTTGCTGTCATGGAAAACTCAGTCTTCTCTATCTCATCCCTCCCAACATGGAGACATACCAAACGGGCCTTTCGAAATCCACTGGATGAAATTTGAACAGTAACAGAAGAGCCAAAGGATAGCCAATATTGTTGGAATACAGTGTCCAAGAGAGTTCTAGAATGCCAGCTCAGACACCACTGTGCTCTCTTCGGATGCTTTTGATTCTGTTCAGGTCGTACTTAATAATTTTAATAGCCGTTTTTGTCTGCTTGCTTTTCCATATCCGGGGTTTTTCATGTTAAGGCTCACGTACTAGGGATCTGTATGAACTGCTTGTGTCGACTAGATCAGAAAGAAGTCTTCACTCCTTCCTTCTTTCATTTCCTCTCTCTACCCCACCTTCTTTCCCCTCTTCTTCCCTCACGACTCCCCTCCTCCCTCTCTCCCTTCTTCTTTTACTCCCTTATTTTTATTTCCTTATCACTGGATTGATCAATCAGTCCTCTAAATTTACATCTCACCTGATACCGGTGCCCCAAATCTTCCCGTCATGACATCAAAGAAGTTTCCAATGTTGGTCTCCACGCTGCTGAAGATAATCCCACTGTTCTGATTGCTGAAGTGAGTTGCAAGAGAGGCCATGAATGCAATCTAGGGGGAGAGTTGGTTATTAATTAGCGGACAATCAGCATGGTTTGGGAAAAGAATGATAAAGTTATCTGCTCCTGTAAAAATTCACAGCCTGGAAAACCCGTGGGGGCAGGTCTACGTTGCCCTAGAGAGTAACCATAAGTTGGAATTGAGTTTGGTTTTGTGTCTAGTGTGATTTTGAAACAGATATTGAAATTGTACATTGTATGAGAGAACAAGCAAGTGGAGAACAAATAAAAACAATATAGCCCCTAGTAGTCAAAGTCTACAATCCTGGAGGAAGGTTAAGAGTGCTTGGGCGGGCTTCCCATACAGTAAAGTCCATCCTTATTTTTTTTCTATTATATCTTATCATTTTCTTATTAAAAAATTTGCAAGCCTTTCTTAGGCTTAGCAAATATGTAAATGTTGACAGATAAGTCATTTTCTATAACAAAAAAATTTCTTAAGCAAAAATTTTAAAATTACAAACACACTGGTAATTTGTATTACAGACAAATGTTTAATACTCTTAGCCTATATAAATCTTCACCTATATGTAGAAGCTAAAATCCAGGAAGGAGAGCATACATGTAAGAGAAAAATTTGGTTTTATTGCAAAAGTGTCAGTAGGATTGCTGTAGTCTCCTCATGTGATGCTTTGCCGCCCTTACTATGATTAAGGATGCGAAACACTTTGTCGGTCTCTTTTCACTTTGATCCAGTTTTGGTCATTCTCATGATGACACCTAATGCAAATTGACAACGCATAGCAAAAATGTGTTGTAACTGATGGTGGAATCAATTGTACATGTTTGATCTAATCGAATTATGGATTGTTACAATATCTGTAAGAGCTCCTGCAAATGATATTAAAACAGAAATGAATTTAAAATGTAAAAAAATTGAATACTAGAAAGAGAAGGGGGCTGAGCCCCGGTGGCGTAGTAGCTGTGCGTGGGACTGTGGCCCACTGGGTTGGAGGTTCAAATCCAGCAGCAAGGCTGGTCCTCCTACTCCCACCACCAGAGGGCACTGATGCCCCCCCCAAAAAAGAAAGAGAATGTTCTTTAAAAAAAAAAGAATATCAGTCATCTTTTATAAATAGTTATTCCAACTGAAACAATAAATTACTTTACTCATCAAATAGATATAACACATTTGCTTTTGTATTGCCAACTCTCTGCATTTCATTTGTTCACTTTCTGGTTTCTTAATAATCGAATTATGCTGGAAAAAATGATATGACACACTCCTTCTGTAGCTATGCAGTAAACATGAACATATTCTGGAATCCGAGCAGCTGTCATGAATTGAATTGTATCCCAAAAAAACATGTGTCAACTTGGCAGGTTCATGATTTCCAGTATTGTGTGCTTTTTCTCAACTTTTTGAGGTTATAAAACTGTTCTCCATTTCTACGTTATTAATTCTATATTTTATATGTTAATAAGACAGCATTGTAGGGTGCATCCTGGGTCCCACTCTTAAAAGAAGGCTGCTGTCTACCTATATAAGATAAGCAGAACAAATAATCCCAAGGAGAAAACAATGGGACCATCGGTTCCAGGGGACATGGAGAGGTAGGGGTCGGGACAGGGAGTGGAGAACCAACAAATTCAGGGATAAGGAAACAACAAGAGATCTAAAGTTGATGGTGAGAAGGGATAGAATGTCTGATAGAGTTTAATCAATCTCAATGTATCTGAGATGAATTACTGAGAGCCGAATATAGGGCGAGCATGATACTGGGAGAGGTGAAAGGAAATAGAAGAAAGAACTAGGAGACAAAAGCTATGTATAGAAGTATAGCTATAGGCATGTATATATATAAATATATTAATTGATAATAAAATGGATAGAGGTCAATGTATATGTGTGTATATGTATATATATGTGTGTGTGTGTGTGTGTTAAGTATTATGATAGCAGACAGACTTTGGGCCTCTACTCAGGCCCTCCCTTACCATTAAAGAACTATGTTCTAATAAGCTGGCACTCTTTGAGACTCACCTTCCCCACACGATTGCTGAAGAAAAAAATGGGTGAATGAGCAAATGCGATGATTAGTGGATGCTGTCTGGGGTCTTAAAGGCTTGAAGCTAAGCAAGCAGTCATCTAATGGTGAAGTATGGAAAAAGCACATCAGCCTGTGTGATCATGAAGTGTTGATGGAATCAGTTATCAGGTATCAAAAAAATCCAAAACAAGCAGTTTCATTGATATGAATGGGGGTTTGGAGTGGATACCCAAAGCCCATCTGTAGGCAATTGGATACTTTCACATACACACAGAAGAGTTATAATGAAAGGATGCTTCCTGAATGCTTCTTCCACTATCCCACCCCCATCCAGTTTCACCACATAAATCTGGCTAGACTGGAGAACACACATTGGTACAGATATGAGCTCTGGACACATGGATAAACCCCTCAGGAACAGTAGTGAGAATAGCAATATCATAGGCTAGTAGGATGGTCGGGAAGGGGGAAAGGAGAAAAAAAGGGGGACTTATCAGAAGAAATGGATATAGAACCCCCCCCCAAGGGGATGAATAACAGGAATGTGGGAGAAAGGAGACAAAAGGACACTATAAGATATGTAATAAAAATATATATATACTATGTATATAATTGATCAGGGATCTACAAGGGTGGAAGAGTGGGGGAGGGAGTAGAAAAAAGAGGAGCTTATACCAAAGGTTCAAGTTGGAAGAAAATGTTTTGAAAATGATTATAGCAAGATATGTACAAATATGCTTAATAAAATTGATGTACAGAATGTTATAAAAGCTGTAAGAGTCCCACAATTAAATGATTTTAAAAAAAAAGGCTTCTGGAAAGTCTCAAAAATAGATTTCAGGCTAAGATGGGCAGTTCCCAGGACCATTAGGGAAATAGTCACACAGGTGAGTGAACAGACCTGGAATTATCTATGCTTCTTTGGTCTTTTTCCTTCCTTATTTTTATATACATATTTTTTTTCTTGGCTCTCTTTCGTTTTATTCAATCTTTTGTTTTATTTTTGTATTGCCTACATTTTTGTTGATATGCCTACCTACATAAGATAGGCATGGGAAGCAAGTCTGAGGATAAAACAACTGGACCGTAGTTTTGGAGGAACTTAGGAAGAGATGGGGAAAGAGAGCGGAGAGCAAAGAATGCAATAGACAGGGGAACAACAAGGGAATAAAAATCAACAACCGGGAGGACATAGAGATTCTGAGGGTGTTGGAACAACACCAATATAGCTGAGAGGAACTGCTAAGAGGCAAAAGAAGTATGAGCATGATTGTAGGGCAAGAAGAAGGTAAAAAGAAACAGAAGAAGGATGTAGAAGGTCAAGCTATGGATAGAGGTATATGCAGAGGTGTGCACTTATATAAATATAGTAAATAATGAAAATAGAGGTACTAGCCTATGTACTTCTATTTATATGTCACTACATTGAGGAAGTCAATGGACGATGGGCCTCTGTCCAAGTCCTCCTTCAACACTGGAATACTTTGTTCTAACAACCTGGCATTCTGTGATGCTCACCTTCCCAGCACGATTGCTAAAGGCAAAATGGCTGCACAAGCAAATGTGGTAAAGAAGGTAAGCAGGTAAGAAACCCACATGGAGAAAGCATACCAGGCTGTGCAATCATGAGGTGTTGAAAGGGTCAGGTATCAGAATACCACAAAGAAACATACACAAAAAACATTGTTGATAATGAGGGAGGTCAGAGCAAAGACTCAAAATTCATCTGTCGACAATGGGGCATCCACTCACAGAAGAGTTACAAGGAAGGAATGAGTAAACTAGGGCACCAATGAAACACAATATTCCTCCAGTTCCTTGAGGCCTCCTCACACCCCCTATGAAGAACCTAATTCTGCTTTTCATTGTGGACTAGATCAGAGCATGTACACTGGTACAGATAAGAGCTCATGACACAAGGAATTCAGGTCATATAAACCCCTCAGGAACAGCAGTAATATTGGGAGTAGCAATACTGGAAGGGAAAGGGAATGTGGGGAGAAGAAATGGAAAGAAACCTTGGGGAATGGAAGACTGTGGTTGGTGTAAGATAAGAAAACAATAATTTAAAATTTATCATGAGGGTGGAAGGGCGTAGAAGGTAAAAAAAAATCAGAGCTGATACTACAGGCACAAATAGAAAGTAAATGTTTAGAAAACAATGATGGCAATATATGTGTAAGTATGCTTGATACAACTAATGTATGGATTGCTATGAGAGCTGTAAGAATCCCCAATAAAATGATCTTTAAAAAAAAAAAAGGAAAGCTTGAAAACCTACTACCATCATGTGAATTCTGATTCATAGCAATTCTAAATCTTTACAGGATCAGGTAGCCGCATCTGTCTTCTGAGCAGCTGCTGGATTTGAACCACAGACCCTGTAGTTAGAGTTCCAATGTTTACCCAACAGTGACTCAAGTCAAATCCTTACTGGAATTCCTTCCTTATCAAGGCAGACCCTTACTCAGTCCATTCTCTTCCTTAAATTACACCTTTTGCCTTATGATATGCCTTTGAGTTGGTTTCAACTTATAGTGAATCCATGGATATTGTCGTTGGTGTTGGGTGCCATCAGGTTGGCGCTGACCCATAGCGACCCTGTACACAACGGGACAAAACACTGGAGAGTCCTGCACTATCCTCGCCAATGTTCCCGTGCCTGAGCCCAAGGCTACAGCCCCTGTATCAGTCCCTCTCCTCCAGAGCCTTCTTCTGTTTCTCCATCCCTACACTTTACCAACCTGGCAGGCTTCTGGGGGACTAGTCTCTCCTGACAACATGTCCAAAGTACGTGAGACAAAATATTGCCACCCTTGCCTCTAAGGAGCACTCTGGCCTTACATTTTCCAGTACAGATCAGAAGAAATAACTTTTAGCAGTCCAGGAAACTAACAAAATTATTCTCCAACATCACATTTCAAATGCCGTTGTCGGGTTTCCTTATTCAATGTCCATTTTTCACCTGCATGTGATGTAATGGAGAATGCTATGGCTTGAGTTAGGCACACCTTTGTCGTCAAAATGACATCCTTCCTCTTCCATACTCTAAAGGGATCTTGTAACTCTCACTTGCCTAATGCAATATGTCTTTTGACCTCTTTACCATTCCTTCCATGAGCCTGACTGTGGATTCAAGTAAGACAAGATCTTTGGCAATGTCAACCTTTCCCCCATTTAGCATGATGTCACCTACTGGTCTGGTTGTGAGGAATTTGGTTTTCTTCACCTTAGTTGTCATCATGCTGAAGGCTGCAGTCCTTGGTCTTCATCAGCAAATGCTTCAAGTTCTCCTTACTTCAGCAAACAAGGTTGGATCATCTGCATACTGCAGGCTGTTAATAAGCCCTCCTCCAATCCTGTTGTCACAGTCTTCTTCATATTATTCAACTTCTCTAATGATGCCTTAGCTCACAGATTGAACAATGACTCACTTTTCCTCTTTAAACTATGCAGGACTTCCTTGTTCTGTTCACACAACTGCCTCTGGATCCATCATGTACACATTGGGAATGAACACAATGAAGTGTTCTGAATTCCCATTCTTCTCAAGATTATCCACCATTTATTATGGTCCACACAGTTGAATGCTTTTCCATAGTTAATGGTACTCACAACTTTGAGCCAAGATCCGTCTGACATCAGCAATGATGATAGCCTTTGTTCCAAGTTCTCTTCTGAATCTAACCTGAACTTCTGGCAGTTCCCTGTCAATGGACTGCTACAATTGTTGGATGATCTTCAGCAGAATTTTACTTGGATGAGATATCAATGATATTGTTCAGTAGTTTGTACATTCTGTTGGTTCACCCTTCTTTGGAATGGGAAAAATATGGATTCTTCCAGTCAGTTAGACAAATAGCTGTCTTCCAAATTTCCTGGCATAGATCAGTGAGTGCTTCCAGTACTTCCTGAAATATGTCAATGGGTGCTCTGTCAATTCCTGGAGTCTTGTTTTTGGCTGAGGCATCCAGTGCAGTTTGAGCTTCTTCCTTCAGCATCATTGCTTCTTGCTCACGTACTACCTCCTGAAATGGTGGGCTGCCCATTAGTTCTTTTTGGTACAGTGACTCTGTGTATTCTTTCCATCTCCTTTTGATACTTTCTGCAACAATCAATATCTTGCCTGTAGGAACTAGCAAGATTTCAATTTGCGGCTTGACTTTTTTCTTGAGTTCTTTCTGTTTCAGATATGCTGAGAGCGTTCTTCCACATTTTAGAACCTATGATTAGAGAATGAAACACTGTCTAACCCTACCCCAACTTTACAGTCTTTGCTACATTGTTGTCCCCACTGCTCTAATCCCTCTTCTTGCTGGAAGGTATGCAGAAACCTGTTCTCCACGGGTGACCCTGCTGACATTGGTATCAGAGCTTCCAGCATCAGAGCCACATACAAGCCACCAGAGTACAATAAACTGACAGCTGTAGAAGGAGAGCTCACTAAACCCAAGAAAAAGGACTTAAGGGCAGAGCCCGTGTTTAAACCCTGGGTCTCTAAGCTGAGAACCTCAAAAGCCTAGGGGAAGATTGATGCCAAGTTACATGGATGTCACTAAGGAATGTCGAGCAAAAGGTTATTCAAAAGAGGCAAGGACCTTCCTTCAGAGCCAACAGAGAGAGAGAGAGAGAGAGAGAGAGAGAGAGAGAGACTTCCCTTAGAACTGGTGCCCTGAGATTGGACTTTTAGCCTCTGAGACTGTGAGAATATGGAAGAATCAGAAAGATCGAAGAAAAGTCAATGCCTTTGAATTACAGTGCTGGGGAGTAATATCGAAAGTATTGAAGGTTGTCAAAAGAACACGCAAATCTGTCTTTGAAGACGTACAACCAGAATGCTCCTTAGAGGCACGTCTTCTCACACACTTCGGTGGTGGTGTCAGGAGAAACCAGGCCTTGGAGAAGCACACCATGCTTGGTGATGTGTGGGACAGTGAGGAGGAGACCGTCAGCAAGATGGATTAACTCAAGGGCTGCAAGCCTGGGCTTCCGCCTAGAACAAACACAAGGGTGGTGGGGGACAAGGCAGAGTTCTGTTCTGCGGGGCAGAGGGTCACTGCGTCGAAACCAAGTATACAGCACCTAAGCACTACAACAACCTCTGAGAAAAGAAGCTCCTCCTCTTAAAGCCATCCTCCTGTGGCATTTCTGTTACCCAACCGCTAGATAATGAAGACAGAATTCTATAGCCAACCAGCTTTTTATTCACCTTTACTTATTTCTTATCCTTAAAAGAACCCATTAAATTCAAAACATTCTTTGGCCATCATTGACACTGAGTTATACTTAACTCTAGTGTCTAATAAGAAGGCAGGCAACAGAAGATCATTTTGATCTGATACAGGACTCAGGTGAGAGTATAGAGGATGGAGAGGGAGGCTTTGCACAGGCAAAGTTAGGAATTTATCTGCAACAACATCTCTTGTTCAATGCTCTTGATTGCCTAAAACTACTGAGTTTTTTTCCCTGAGTGAAGAACCAGAAGTGAGTTTTATAAAATCATTCACCTCTATAAAATTACTAAAAATCCAATTCATATGGTAAATGCTTCATGGGAATTAGATTGCCTTCATTCTGCTGTGTTTAAATGAATCATATTACATTTTATTATGTACTATTAATTGCATATTATTTTAAAAGGTGTTCATTTTGATCTCTGTTTATATGAAGAACAGTGCAAGCCTCAGGCATCCAACTTGAAGAACAAACTGAGATCCAGGTTTACTCAAGGTTTGTGAAACGTGTAGAAGCTCTCGGGCCCTTGGATCCTGGCCACTGGTGACCTGGAAAGAAAAGAAGTCCAGGGAGCACCGAGCCATGGAGGTGCCAGCCACCGGGCAGAAGTTCCAACCCACCAATTAATGGCTCCACATGAGAAAGACAAAGCTGTCTGCTCCTCTAGAGATTGACAGTCTAGGAAACCTGCAGAGGGCGTGGCAATGGGCCTCAGGGCAATGGGTTTGGAGATATGGGGAGGGTGGTTTACCTGAAGTTCCGGTGGAATACCTGGGTAGCCCTTCTCTCCTTTGGGGCCGTGCTGTCCTCGCTCCCCTCGTGGGCCCAGGTCGCCTTTGTCTCCTTTTTCACCTTTGGCCCCTTCGTGCCCAGTGGCTCCATTATTGCCATTGTTCCCATGGTTCCCTTCAACAAGCAGACGGCGTCACTCATGACCACACCATCATGCCAGCATCTATTGCTGGACAGGCACAGCCCCTTCCCTGTTAATGTCCAAACTCAATTTGGGACACCTGAAGCTACTGCAGATCCAACCCCTTCCTTCCATGGGGATCTAGGCTCGGAAAACACCTCTGCTCTCTGGGGCTCCAAACCTGCTCTCCCTTTGCTTTGTTTTGTTTGTCCTTTAAAGCAAGTGAAAAACCGTGTAGAAGCTGATTACCCCATAGTCATTCATAAGACCAAAAATGTGAAGCCACCTAAATATCTATCAACACTGAAAAGTCGATTAAAAAAATCTTTTTTAAGATAAATTCTAATTACTGCTGGGAAAATAAAAAATTGAATGACCTATAAGCACACTTTATGATATATTTTTATATAAAAGAAAGGCTATAAATCAAGAGGGATACCATGATACTATTTTTGTTTGGAAAAATATAGAGGAATAAACTGTACCCATTGGAGGCAGGGATCAGCGTAGACAGCATAAAAATAATTGAGTGGTTTTGTTTGGCTGGGTTTCTGAGTGATTTTTAACCAGGAGTGATTTTTAAAGCCATTCTAAACACTTTCTTGTCTTTCTAATATCTTCTATCATGGACATATATCACTTTTATAACTGGAGGGCGTGTTTGAACAAAATCATGGATAAAAAAAAATAATGATAATATGGAAAGCAAGACTCAGGCTATTTCAACTTTTCACCTCATTTTGTCAGTCAAAGACTATTTTAAAATCTCTTTCTCTGTTTTTCTTTTTGCTGAATTTTGGAACCTTTTGCTGCTTATTTTACTCAGTCCTTCTGGTCAGGCTTCATGCTGTGATATGTAGGCTTGTTGTGCCAATATGGCCAATTAGATAGGTAGGTTTGTTGTAAAACATTGCCAATTAACATATGTCACATCAATTGAAGAGCAGAGATAGAAATGGCTCGGAGATCCCCGCCTTGCTCTCTTGCTCTTGGATCTTCTGACCCGTCGACTGCCTTGGTTGTCCTGTTCCTCGATCTCAAAGCTACACTACCTGTGGGACACTTAATCCATGGACTGTGTTGCTGTGAGTTGAGTTTCTTCAAGCCCTCCTTCACAACATTCCTGGAATATACCTATCTAGAGCTTGGGACTGATGGACTCTGTCATCTGGCTGACTCTTGGTGGCCTGCTTTGCTGTTTGCTGCTTGTGACCGGATAGCCTGAATTGCTCTACAGAGGACTACTCGGCAGCCCTCAAGACTCAAATGACTGCCAGTCTTCTAGCTGTCTCACGCAAGTGAACTGCACTGATTCATTTGTACTGCTTTATAGATTAGTTCACTGTTTTTTTATGTTAGATATCTTTCTATCTATATAAATATCGAGAGAGAACTGTTAGTGTCCTAGTTTTGTTTCTCTAGAGAATCCTGCCTAACACACATAGCAAGCAGGCAATCCCCTCAGGTGGGTGCACCTTGGCAGTGTTTACAGAGTAATGCACCTTAAGGAAGAGCTTGGTGACATGCTTGGTCAAGCATTATGTTGCTGACTTCAAGGTGGGTGGTTCTAACTCATTTGTGGGTCAGTCCATGGTGACACTAGCTGCTCCCATAGAGGCTGAGAGACTCGGAAACCCTTCGTTGGAATTGACTCCATGGCAATAGGTTTCTGGTGCTCACGCGGAAATGAGAGAGTTGATAGTTCCCAGTCCTTCAACTTCCTAAAAGTTGAGACCCTAGAAAATCTTAGAAGCATCTGAATATCCCCTTCTCCTCTGATATCACCTCATCAGCCGTCTGGTGCCTTTGATGTTCAACAATGTAGATTCCAAGAGCCAACAGTCACAACTTAAAATCTAATTTTTAACTTGGATTTAAAGATAGGCTCTTTTCAAAGGGATAAAACCTTACCATCACTTGGCAACTGTTCTTTTATTGTTGGACAAATGTATACAACATAACATAGGAGGGGTACTCCCCACAAATCTGTGCTCATTTGCTTTTTGTTTGTTTGTTTTTTATGTGAGGGGGATCGTGCATTCCACTAGGTCAGCCTGTGAATCAGGCTTTCTATTTAGAGGTTCTGAAAAAATTGTGTAACCAAAACAGGGTGTGACCAAAAAGGCCTGGTTTGTGGCAGAGGGGAACTGGTTTCACCACTTTGACAGTGCACCTTTTCACACAGCCAGCTCAGTGCGCCAGTTTTTGATTTTTTTTAAAAAACATGCCTGCCTTGTCCCCAGACCTTATTCAGCTGGCCTCCCTCTGTGCACTTCTTTTTGTTTCTGGGAATGAAGAGAGACATGAAAGGACAGCAATTTGATGGCATGAAAGAGAGGAAGAAAAAAAAATGAGGGAGGTGTTCTCAGCCAACCAAACAGAGGAGTTTGAAAAATGTTTCCAAGAATGGAATTACAGATTTGACAAGTGCATTAAGTGTAATGGAGAATATTTTGAAGATGGTAAGGGTGTTTTGTAAAAAATAAAAATTGAATGCAAAGCTATGGGGGGGCTCATTTGATTTTCTTTTTGGTACCCCCTCTTATGCCAGTTCATCATTTGGGGGGGTTAATGTCTGGTGATATCAATTATAATGTGACTGTTACGTCACTGAAGGAACAAGGAACACAGGAACAAGTTGAATGCTGTTGAACCCTAAGAAGAGACTCTACTACAATTTGTTCTGAGGGGGGAGTTGACAACAAACCCTCCCCCACAACACAGAAGATCTGAGATCCTGGTGCAGAGGGTCATCAACTGCCCTTTCCTCAGTAGGTTGAAACTAACAGTACATTCCAGAATGTTCTTTGCCTGGCAACATGGGATCAAGTGTAGAATTGACTGTGAGGTGTGTCAAGAGGGGTCTTGGGGTAGCTCCACAACATTCTACCTACCACACAATGGTATGGGAGCATAGAATGTCTCCGTGGAATAATGTGATGTGCCCTGTGGCAGAAAGATGGAATCAAAGAGTCGATGCCAGTAACATTAATAATGCTGGTAGATAACAACCCCCCCCCCCCCAGATAAGCTTAGGAAACCCAGCCCTCCAACCCAACTCTTTCTTAGAGATATTCCTGGTATAACCTTTAGAGCACACACAAGCAATGGCAGATCATTGGTTTATTCTGGGCTCTTCGTTTAAAGAATCTATGATTAGCAGAGGAATCACACAACTCTTTCTTACCTGGAATGCCAGGGGGGCCCGGAGGTCCAGGGGGTCCTTGGTAGCCTCGGAAGCCATAGTCCCCATGGCAACACTTGCTGCAATCTGGGGGCAGTCCTCCGGTTTGGGGTGACTTTAGGGAGATAGAAAGAGAAGTTTCAGAGAAAGATACCCAGGGGTAATTAGAATTTTCTGATTTCATCTGATGTTGGTCCCTAGGTGAGTCTTGGTTTAACTTCAACTGCTTTACAGTAGCATCAGAAAAAGATGGCGCACGGTGGAGACGCCCGATGTCTATGCTCACAGAGTAGATAAGGAGCACCGGATAGGTAACAAGAGAATCAGCATCAGAGCAAGTTCTTTGGAAAGGAGCTTGAGAGGCTCTAAAAGCTGAGGGGTGGGGTAGTACTTTGGGGAAGGACTGATCTGCTGCCCTCCAAGAAGCCCTTAGAGAAGTTCAGTGGGAAATATTCCCTGTCTCTCATTCCCAATCACGAAAAGCTCAAATATAGCTGGATAGAGAAGATGGCCTTCAAAGCACAAGAATTATCAATTTGTAATATATTTATTAAGCACTACTTATGTAGCATACTGGTTACTCTTTGGGCTGTTACTGTGAGGACAGCAGTTCAAAGGCACCAACCACTCCATGGGAAAAAATGAGACTTTCCATTCTCATAGAGTTTCAGTCTCAGAAACCCACAGGGGCAGCTCTGCCCTGTCCTGCAGGATTGCTCTGGGTCAGCATCAACTCGATGGCACTGAGTTTGTCTTGTTTTGATTTTGTTTTGAGATGGCACAAACCGCTAAGCACTCTGATACTCACTGAAAATGGCCCCATTGGACCTAACAGACGTCATGGAAAAAGGGCCTTGAAATCCACTTCCCACAGATCCTACTTGCTAACAGATAAAACTCATGACACACAGAACCCAGGAACAGGAATGGGAACAGGGATACCGAAAGGGAAGGGGGAAGGGGAGAGAGATTAGGAGGTTACAGGTCACAATGAATGGCACATAAACACACACACACACACACACACACACACACACCTCCAGGGGAAAGAACAATAGAAATCACAGGGGAAGGAGGCAGCATTTGGGCTCCAAAGATAGGGTGGGGGAGGAGCTGATATCAGGGGTTCAATAGAAAGCAAAGGTCCAGAAAAGAATGATGGCAATATATGTACAATATGTCAGATACAATTGATGTATGGATCGTCACAAGAGCTGCATGAGCCCCGAATAAAATTATGTTAATTAAAAGAAAACCTTGTTTAGGACAGTTCAACTCTAATACTGTTAAGCTTGTCCTAAGTCAGAGTCAATTCATGGTAAATGGTTTGTTTGCCTGTTTTTAAATGTATTCATCATAGAAAGTCATGCTCTCTTGACTCACAACTAAAAGGTTGGAGGTCCGCGCTTAGAGGTATCTCAGAAGAAAGGCTTGGTGATCAGCCTCAGAGAACACCAGCCACCGAAAACCCATCAAACAAGCTCTGTCTGACACGCACATGAGCTGGCCTGAGTCCACGCTAAGAGGATGTTGGGTTAAGAGTTGATAGTTTGCTGAGCCCCGGTGGCGCAGTGGTTGTGTGCGGGACTGCGGCCCACAGGGTTGGCGGTTCAAGTGCAGCAGCAACTCTCCAGGAGCAAGGCTGGGCTTCCAACTCCCACCAAGGCAGTGATGCCAAAAAAAAGCACTGATAGCTCATAAACACTGGTGCTAAGTCTTGCTTTTCAAACAGACACAGCCCATTAAAATTAACTTGGGAAATTTAAAGACATATCTATTAATCCAACAAATTTTCATGGACTAGCTACCTTTAAAGTAAATTTAACTTCTCAATAAGAGCTAAATTTGATGTTCTGTTTCATAATCCATTTCAAATCTTAAAATCATTATCACATTGAATGAATCCATGTTTAACAAATACTGGAAACTCCACGTTGCCCTTGAGGTGACATAATGTCTACGGAAGTAGGCAGCCTCATCTTCCTCCCTCAGGATGACTGGTGGGTTTGAACTGACAATCTTGTGGTTAGCAGTTCATTGCTTAGTCCACAATGCCACCACTACGAGTATTTAGAGAGTAGTCCGTAATGGGTACTAAATATACTCAAAGGTGACACTGAGCTACATGCTTACTAATATGAAAATAAATGTCTAAAATCGATGCTTACTGCCAAGGAGCTTGAGCTCTGGTGGAAGGTGAGTACCAAAAGAGTTCAAGGTGCTTATAAAATTTCGATTTTCATCTAAATTGGTACATTGCCTTATAATTCAGCCATACAAAACATTTGTAGAAACTTTCTGGACCTCCGTATGACTCAAGGATATTTTTGAAACAGGTGTCGCTGACAAAGGTGTGTGTAAAGAATGAAGGAAAAGAGGGAAGTTGGGGGAAGGAATTTAAAGTTCACAATTTCTTCATCTTAGAAATTCAAGCAAAAAATAAGAATGTCCCCTCTGTCGCACCTTTCTGCTTAACTTTTTAAGAAACAGCTTAGACATTTTCCTTACTCGTTTCTCCCTTTTTTCTTAAAGGTTTCCACCAAGCTATTCAGGGAGAACAGAGAACACTATTTGCAACTCAAGCGTTCTCCTGCAACAGCTCACAGCCCGACTCTCCAGTGACCAGAAGGTCGCCGTTAAACACTCACTCCTTCAGGCCAAGTGCTGGGCCTGTGGTTGCAGGCACCGATGAAAACCTCTTTGTCAAACTAATGTAGGAAAAGAGAATCAGCTGAAGGAGCTGGTCTGAGATCAGAGATTTCAAGGCACTTGGAAAATCAAAGCCACCGGGCACCGCCCCACCCTCCAAACCAAACATGTAATCTGGGGAATCTTCCATGTTGTCTTGGTCTGGTTTGCTAATGTGAAAGACAGCCTTTTCAACCCCAAGACACTGAGGGCTCTGCCAAGAGTGGATTTAAGGAGGAGAAGAAGGGGGGGG
>PVJH01019197.1:0-43366 GCA_004026705.1 Nesogale talazaci | reverse complement strand
GTAGTTCTGCCTGACTAGATACTCTGCAGAAGGGTTTTCGGTTCTTACTGTCCTTCTACAAATTGTGTGTTCATAATTTTAGCTCTGATACTTTTCACTGTATAGAATTTTGAAATTATCGTCTTTGGATCACACAAACTGTGTGCTTCTTCTGTGGGGACTTCGTTGACTCCTTACATAGATGTCTGCTTGTTTGAATACAAACTTTTAAAACCCCAGACACTATTTTAATTAATAAACAAAATATACTTTTTTTCTGCACAAGCTCTGTTTTATTAAATGAGATTTTTGCAGTGGGAACTGGGGCACTTAAAAAAATTCAACCACCTGGGCCTGGGCGGCTCTCTGCCAAGATGTTGGAGGCAACAGCTGGGTATATCAAAGGACTTTGTAGACTATCAGAAGGAATGGTACAAATGGAAGAACGGAAGTGGACACGGGTACAATTTCCAGAAAAGGAACAGGTCTACCCCACAGGCATGTGCGGCCTTGGTGACCTGGGGAACCAGGCTGTCGCTTAGCTCTCTCCGTCACTGTCTCCCAGGGTGTGCTTGTCGAAGAGATACTTGGCCAGGCCAGAATCCGGGGCCCCCATCTTGCACAGGTTGGTGACATAGTCGCCCAGTTCTTTGATGGATTTCACCTGCTCGCCCAGGTAATGTGTCTCGATGAAGTCACAGAGATGGGGGTCATTCTTGTCTGGGACCAGTGTGTGCAGCTCCAGCAGGGACTGGCTGACACTCTTCTCCAGGTGCAGAGGGCACGCCGTGGCATTCAGCCCACTCTACCAGTCCAAGGTCTAGTTTCTTGATATCCAGGAGGAAAACCCGGCCCCTCGTTGGTTCTGCAGCTTCATCAGGGTCTTCGCGTGCTCCCTCTCCTCGTGAGAAGGGTGCAGGAAGGATTTGGCAAAATTCTTCAGAGCCACGTCATCCCGGTTGAAGCAGTAAGACATGGACAGGTAGACATAGGAGGCGTAGAGCTCCAGGTGGATCTCGTGGTTGATGGAGGCCTCTGAGTCCTGGTTGTCATTCTGGCGCACCTGCGAGAGGGATGCGGTCGTCATGGCGGAGTGGCAGCCTGGGGCCATCGAGAGTATGGCTGAGAGGTGTTGAGGGAGAGCGGGCTGGGGGTCCAGTTGGCTGGGGAGGCTGGAGAGCGTCGGTTCCGTTCAAGCACTGTTGAAGCAGGAGACCGCGATGGCTCAGTGAAGAACATCTGATAGACAAAATATTTTGTTTACTTTCTTCATTATACTTTGCTGTAGCACCTTCTCCTCAGTGATCACTTCATGAAGGTGAGTATCAAGCCAGACCATGATGTAAGAACGAATTGTTCTTAAGTTGGAGCTGGCATTCCATGTGAGTTCAGAGCTCATTCCTGAATTGATTTTCTCTCTCTCTCTCTCTTAATTTGATGGACCTTGGGAATTAATACATAAGTGAAATCATTCCATAGTTGAATCATGTCAAACATAATTGTACAATTGCTTCCGCAATTAGTCTACAAACATACTTTTCATTCCGGGGCTTCTTGACATCATCTCCTTTTTACCTCTCCCACCTCTCTCTATCACACTTCCCCCAAACCATTGTTACATTTCCCCCCCTATAGGCTCAATGTCCTTGGGCTTCATTTAATGAAAAACAGAGAAACAACTAACACAGCTTCTAAAGAGTGATCCACAATGGGACACACCTCGGCGATATGCCCTAAGTTGAACAAGCATAAGCAAAATGCAACAGAAGGACCATCATAGAACTATCAGAATAATACATATCTTAATACAGCATATAGGGCCTTGAGGTAGCAAGATCTTGCTTGTCTGCTAATCAACAGTGCATCACTCCTGGTACAGCTAGCTGTCCTCTGATTCCTTATATACCATGTGCTTTCCAGCTTCAGTCCTCTGGTGACAATAGTATCTGAGGTAGTGTCCAGTTCACCCAGTGTGATTCTCATAGGAGGGGAGGAGGTCTCATTTTTGCAGTTTTTGGAGTCTTCCCTATGCCCCAAAGATGTGGAGTACTTTTTACAAAGAGTTTGTATTTAAGAGTCACTTTCCATAAAGACTGTTATGCTAAAACTTCGAGGGATAAATGAGTATTCATAATAATTTATGGGTGCTTGTGGTGAAATGAAATGACAGAATGGCTTTCCTATTCATATCTTTGAATCTCCCACCAAATTATTTGGTGGGACTATGAGTAGAGGATGTGTAAACCTAACAGAGGGGCTTGCTATTTCATTGGATACATAAGAATGAACCATCTGAGAAGCAGGTAGAGGAATCCTATGACCATCCAGAAAGAAGAGTGGAGCAGGGAGCGATCCCATGAGTCCAAGCAGAGAAACAGCACTGAGGCTGGAAGACAGAGCTGGGGAGCTGTCCTCCCATGGGGAGGCCGAGCAGCAGCCAGATTTCCTGGCCCATGGAGGCAGAGGACCAGGTGACTGTGGCCCAGGATCAGAGAAACAAGTCTGCCAGCATGGCTGAGAAGAGTGCTGCAAATAGATAAATTGTATCCTTAGTATTTCATGACATGTTAGATTACCTGTAAAACATGTGTCATTGTATTATCTGAGTTCCTCGTGACCTTGCAATGACTCGTTGAATTCTCTGTAGAAGTAGAGTAGGATGGGAGGAAGAGTTGATCTCAGAAGAGGTAAGGGAACACAGCAAGAGAGGTACAGCTCACCTCTGCTTTGTGGCAGTTGGGCTCCTATGGAGTGGGAATCTTCGCCCTTAGAGAAGCTGAAGGAAGACAGAATTCCCTCAATGTCATTTCCTCAGTGCTAGTTGGCGATGCAAAAGGTTATCATTCTTGGTGAAGTAGAAGGATAGTGAAAAAGATGATGACCCTCAATGAGCTGGAAAGACAGAGCAGCTGCACCCTAAGCCCAACCCAATTCACGGCCCCCGAGTTACTGCTGACTCAGAACGTCTGTGGGTCTCTGAGACGGTAACTGTTTACGGGAGTAGGAAGCTCAGCCTTTCGCCCAACGTGTAACCACTCCCCCACCAGAGGCTGCACAAATAGACTCAAACATGACAGCTGTGCAGATGGCAGCACTTCATTCTCTTATTAGCAGGGTCACTAGGAATAGGAACTAACTCAGCGGTACCTGGCAATCTCAGCAGCTTCCCCTGTGCGGGTAAACATTATTATTGCTACGATATTATTATGATAAAGATGGTTTAGTGTGTCTGGAAGTGTTTCTTTGATGTTTTATGCGTAAAAGATACATGACATATTCTGCCCTAAGGCAAACATTTACTTTCATTGTAAAGCAAGCAGAAAATATTAAAAACTGGAACACATTTAAAATGGGTGAAAGGGAGATCAAGTGATAGGGTGTTAAGGTAACTACCTCTGCCATAATAGACTTTACAAGACTTTGCCTGAAAACCACACTAGTCCCATCCCTGGACAATGGTCACTGGAGATTCACCAGAGGCTTCATCCACAGGGAGACCTTGCACAGGGAAGTTTGGTCTTCTACTGTTCTGTATCTCTCACATTCAATTTGGACTCATAAAGGTTCTTATGAGACTGCTCTCCATAGCCTTCTCGAAACCACTGTTTAGAATTTAAGCTCTCCTACCACTACCTGCTCTGGATTTGGATTTTATTATTTAAATCCTTGAATCACACAGACTGATGTGCTCCTTGCATGTGGACTTAGTTGATACCTTACTTCGATGGCTCTTTGTTTTAAGACATGACTTTAAGATCTCGAGGGGAAAAAAATGAAGCATTCTAATCCTTTAAAGAGTTGCCATATTGCAAACTAACAGGGGCAGTTCTACCCAGGAACTGACTCAATGACAGTGTCTTTTGGGTTGGCTTTTAAGACCACAGATCTATTCTTTCTGATAGGCAGGTACCATAAGACAAACATTTGACTACTACTATTACATATGAGCTGTATAACGCTTTTCTGACTTACATTCAAGTTTGACTTAAAGACAGATTTAAGGACTTAAAAAGCAGAACTCGTTCATAACCTAGGGACTGCCTAGACTAGTGTTATATTTCAGAAAGGTTATATTATTTTCAAAGAAAAGTTTTACTTTTGTCAGAACAGAATAACATATCTAGGCCATATTTATTCCAAGATAAATAATAAGTCCTTATTACCTGAAACTTTAACCTAGTAATCAAAATTAGATATTTTGAAGTTTAAATTAACTTTTCAATAGACACTGTAAACCTTCAAAATAATCCCAAATCACTCTACTTTCTATTTCTCTACATCTTCAGATGTAAGTCATGTACCAAGAGGGACCAATTGCTCATTTCACACTTTTCCTAAATCTGAACCTTTTATTTCAAAACATTAGCAGCCAAACAAGTGGAGGCTTCAACAGCTTGGTTTTAGGGTCTTCCTTAAACTTGATGGCACTTTGTGTTTAGTGAAAGTATAAAAATCTTTCCACTTTTTCATTGCCGTTTATATCATTGTAATATTTTAAGATCTTGCTAATCTTTCATTACTAAAGAAAGTTAACCCCCCTTTCCATTTAGTGTCAATTCAAAAGCTGGTTGTTTTTATACTGGGAATTCCATCTGTTTTCTTGGCTGTTGGCTTAGATGTGGACTAAAAAGTCTGATTGTATTATACTAAGTATTTGAACATGTTCAAATATGTGATCAGCAGACTGAAATTTAAATTCCTTCCATCAAATCATACAACATATGAAAATCAAACAAAAACAACAGAAAAACCTGATGTTTCTCGTGGATTCAGTGACTACAGATAGAAATTTGATATGTAATGATGCTAAAAAGGCCTGTGTCAGACTGAAAAATAACTGTAAAGGAGGATTGAGAATAAAGGTAATATATGTTAGTGGGGTTTTACACCACAAAGTCAACTAGACTTCATTATTCTGAGGAGATTTTGCTTCTAAGACTTTGATTAGTAAATATCTTCATTATTTGCTTCAGATAATTTCTATATGTCAAATTACTGGAGACAATAGTCTGTTCACTTGCATATGTTTCTTGCATAGCAGTATACTTATCAAGACTTGCTTCAAGATCCACATTTTTCTCTATGTTGCAATCCCAGATTATTATATTACAAACATTATCCAATTTTAATCACTCCTCCTATGTCAAAAGACCCACCTTAACCTGCTTTAGTTCATTTTTCCAAGTGTTATAAAAAGATTTCATTTCTACATATCCTTTCTGAACTACTGCAGTGATTCTGTCAAGGTGGTATTTTCATTAGTTCAGTGATGCAAATAAACTTAGCTTTGCTTTACTAACAGAATGCTGTGTGACATTTTGAGGACTTTACGAGAGATTATGCAAATATCTTTTGAGAACCACGGAATTTCTGTTTCTCATAAATTTCATATTCAATCAAACCTCAGAGATATTATGGGTTTCCTTCCAAACACCGCAACAAAGCAAATATCACAACAAAGTTAGTCCCCTTGATTTTTGTGGTTTCCTGTTGCACATGAGTTCTGCTTTTACCATATTGTACTCTATTATTTGTACCACAGGCTTCTGAAAAATTTTGAAGTGCTATGAGAATTACCAAAATGTGACCTGGAGACACAAAATGAACACATAATTATTGGAAAATAGTATTGACAGACCTGCTCAATGCAGGACTGTCACAATATTTCAATTAAAAAAAATGCCCTGTCTGTAAGGAGCCATAAAAATAATATCAATTAAAAATAGGAATGCTTGTGTTCTTCTTGAGGTGTTCACTTCATTATTTAGAACACAATTGTTTTTAGAGATCTAAGGAACTAGTTTTGGCCTGCTCTTATGAATATTTTCTCAAAAATTAAGTATGCTTGTATTATGGAAGTTTAATAAGCCGGAACACTTGACCTATAAGTGTTACTTAGTAGGCATAGAGTTAATTACAGTCCTTCGGATTTCTAAAAAGCAACCACATGTTAATGCTTATTTCATGAAAAATATATTTAGAAAATTAAAAATGGACCAGGTATTGTTGACCATGTGCAGAATAAGAAGAGGGTAGAGGGAGAAGAAAGGAACCCTAAAACACTGAGTAATGTAGGGCATTTTAAATAAAGATAACATTTGGAAAGAGGTGGATTGAGATAAGGGTCACTAAAAATTAGTCCCATATCTATCAAATTGAGTATTGATTTTGTGTATTTATATATTGTGCTGACTGAAAGTGAAATGATAAAACTTAGAGATTTGGAAACCAGGATAGGGGAAAAAATAGGACAGCTAAGTGACCTACATTTCAGTTTAAACTGGGAGTCATGAAAACACTATTTAGCTTTTAAGGGGAAAAATTAAAAAGTTAGTTAATTTATTTGATATTGTAAGCTAGTACAAAGGTAAATGGATTAGTTAAACTTCATTTATACTTAGTTTAAGCAAGAGTTTTACAAAATTACTCATATTTTGGCCATGCTGATCTTAAGTAATCCCAAATATTTCAGCTATGTTGGAAAATGAGTAATCTAGAGGAACTCTAGATTCAGGAAGCTTTTTAAGGAAGTTTATTAAGGAAGCTCTATGATTATTGTTTTATGCATTTTCAGAAGACATTAGTAAAACTTCTTGAAAAGTAATCCAAATTTTGTTATTAGTTGTTAGCAATCATTTTTATTTTAGTGTAATATCAAATATTTGCATCTTCTATTCTTCCTAAAAGCTTATTGTGCATTCTAACAATATACTCTTTTTATAAACTCTAATTCTCAAAGTATCTTTGTGAGCTAGGAGGATAAAATATTCTGCTTCACTTTTAATGAAGAGATAATCATGAAATTCAAGTGGATTTTACAGCATCCTACATAGTAGAAATGTGTTTCAAATACTACCTGTGCATATATATATATATATATATATATATATATAGTCAGTATATGTTATCAATGAGAGCATTTTTCAATGAGAGCATTTTGTAGCCAGAAAACAAAACTCCTCTTTGTAATTGTCACATTTTAAGAACTGTGAACAGAATCACAAATTAATCATGATCCCAAGTCCACCCTACAAATCCAGCTAGACCAGAGGATGTACACTGATACTGATTGAAACCGGAAACAGGGAATCCAGGTCAGATGATCCCTTTAGGACTAGTGGGGAGAGCAGCAATACCAAGAGGATGGAGGGAAGGTGGGTTAGAAAGGGGGTATTGATGATAAGAATCTGCATATAGCCTTCTCCCTTGGCTACAGACAATGGGGAAGTGGGTGAAGGGAGATATCAGACAGTGTGAGATAAGACAAAGTAATAATAATTTGTAAATTATCAAGGGTTCATGAGGGAGGGGTAAGCGTGGAGGGAGGGGAAAAATAAGGAGCTGCTACCGAGGGCTTAAATGGAAAGCAAATGTTTTGAGAATGATGATGGGAACAAATATACAAATGTGCTTGACAGATTGTGATAAGAGTTGTATGAGCTCCCAAATAAAATGATTAAAAAAATAGAATCACAAACCAGTGGCATTTTTATGACAATAGAAAGTATATTTCTCCTAGTTTTGAAGAATCATGTATACTTTTCTAATATTTAAGACTATGTATTCTTCTAGAAAATTTTCATTTAATACTGTTTATTTTGTTGTCCTTCTAGTGCAAAAGTAAAAAGTTTGCAAATCCCTTCTTGGGCCAAAGATTTCTTTCTTTATCTATGGTTACTTTTCGCAGGCTAAAACAAGAACATATCCTTGAACCTCTGCGATGGTAGAATGCAAAACCATTGTCATGGAGTCTATACTTACTCATACTGAACCTGTTAGGTCAGGACCCTAACAGGTTTCCAAGATTGTAAATCTTTGCAGAAACAGCTTTCTCCAACAGACTAGAGGTCACCAGGTACTAACTGTTCTATGCCTGAGAAACTGGCCCAATCACTGGGGCAAGAAGGCTGGAATTATCCTGAGTGTGCGGGGCTTATTCTAGATTTGGAGGTCATTTTCTTCTAAATCACATACTTGCATAAATGGATGTTGGGAGAATAATCACAATATACTTCTGTCTGCTTCCACGCTAAAATTCATGAGCACAAATGTTGGCTTCTCAATATTTTTGGAATATTTCTCCATTTTAAGGCTAAGGTCAAGACTAATCTTGTTACAAGAATCTTTCCTTAATGGTTCATACTTGCCTCCTTTTCTGTTAGATTTTTATTTTGTACTACATGATGTAGTATGGTTAGATTAGATTCTGCTATTTAAAATTAATTCAGATATTTTAAAAATAAGATAATGGGTAGGGGCACAAATAAATTACAAAACTGTATTAGTCAGGATTCTCCAAAGAATGAGGACACACACACTAAAAAAATAAATTTGCTTATATGATTATTATGCTTGCAAATCCAAAATACCTAGGCCAGCAGACTGGAAGCATTCTTGAAACAAGATCACTATACCTTGAGAAACCTTAAGTTTTGACTTTAAAAATCTTCATTTGATGATTGGATGAAACCCATCTACACTTTAGAAGGCTTAATCCTAAAGTAAACTCATTGTGAAAGTTAATCACATGTAATTAATCTTCATGGAGACATCTAAGCTAGTGTGTGACTCAAAAACTGAGCACTATAATTTACCCAAGTTGATATATGAAACTAATCATTGCAAAACACACTCTTGATGTGTTCTCTGCACTCATTTTAAGTATTTCTTTTGTCTTTCAAGGAAGATCACACATGGGTTTGAATATGTTTTGTCATTTATTTCTCCTGTGCCTCCCTTAGTTGGGTTTGAAATATAAGCAGAAGGCTATAATTGTCAAATTTTTAATGATCTAAGATACAGCATTGCTTATTATTGTGAAGTTCTTGGTCATTAACCTTTTCAAATTAATATTTGAAGATTATATTTGAATCTTTAAAGTATGTCCATTTTCATATTGCCCTACCCTAGACAAAAATACCTGCAGTAATTTCAATTTAAGTATACAAAAGTCTAGTCGTAATTTCCCATGTCTTATGTTAAGTAAATATATATTATATGTTGTGGTATAATATAGGCTACATACAAAAAATTTTTTAAGCTTGAAAACAGTTTCCAAGCTGTGTAAGAATTACTCTAGCTTTCCTGGGTGCTTAATAATTATTTGGTCTTATAGTCTACTTTATGTTTGCTTATTCATTGGAAAATTAAAGTAAATCCCCTGCTTTTCATAATGGCTTTATTGTATGTCAATTTTCTTTGAAGCTCCACTGAGCATGTGTGGACAATAAGATTCAATTCAATAAAGGATGGGTAAAAGCTTTATGGTTTTTAAATTCTACACATCAAAATTATAATTCTGAATGCGGTGGTTTTCTCAGCCTGCCTAGAAATGGTTGTATGGTTTGGTTTATTCTGCTTAACGTAATTTCTAAATAAATGATGAATTACAATAACTTTTAAAAAAGTGTGATTATTTTGAATCATAGGAAAATGATTTATAGGTTGTAAATTATAGCTCTTGTGTTTGGGTAGACTGGAGAAACAAATTCATAAACATGCATACGTATATAAGGCAGAGGTTCATATACAAGAGGAATGGAACATTGAGAAAGAATCCCAAACCAATCCATTTCAAGCCCACAAGTCTTATATGTCTCATATAAAGTCTTTTTCAGATTCATGAGACACATGCTATGACTCCAGGACAGTCACTGGTCAGTGGGTGTAGAGTCTTGTGTATCCATGGTGACAGAAGCATCTCCGTGCTGGCAGGGCCTCTCTGTGGCTTCTCAAATATCTTAGCAATGACAGGAGTCTCTATGTGGCTTTCCCAGCTTCACAAGTCTAGTTCTATCAGGGTAAGCCCATGTGACTGGCTACTTCAGTTTCCAGGACTCAGGGTTTATCAGCATGTTACCATGTTTTCTTTTCAGCTGCAATGTCTCCCAAGGACTGAACTGAGAGAGAGAGAGAGTGCTTCCTGCCTTCAAGAAGGAAATACCAGATTTCTCAGAATTCTCAGGAGAAAGCCATATCCACACAGAGGTCTCAGTGGGTATCTCCAAATTTACAAGCTAGACTCCACCTGCACACTTTCAGTCTTGAAATTGACTGGATTTCATGACTGCCACAGCTCTTAAAAGCATGAATCCTAGAGTCACACAACTTGCATTTGAATCCTAACAGTATAATCTTGAAAACTACTTGAACAATGTTGGTGAAGTTACTGAATCCTCAGTGCCTGAGCTTTCACGTCGGTGTCTAGAAAATAGTGTCCGCATTTGTATGAGGGTACAACATTTGTGCTATTTTCTTGTCTATAAGTGGGTTAGATACATATGTTATAGAATTACAGAAGTTGTTATTTGTTTTGTTATCTGCATCATTTGTATGATAGGATGAAATATTACCTGAACCTGGGCTATTTCCATAATTGATACAGTTGAACTTGTTTTTCAGGCTATTGCATCATTCCATCTGAGAGTTTCCCTTATTTTCATTGACTTTCCATTTTCCAAATATGATACCATTTTCTAGCAATTGACTGTATTTAAATGAACTCTCATTCCCCTCGTATAGAAGAAGGATTTTTGTTGTTTTCCTTATGTGTTCATTTTTCTGTGAGTCCATGTCTTTTCTTTTTAAGTATTTTTTGTGGGGAGGGGGCATCACTGCCTCTGGTGGTCATGAGCACTACCCAGTGCTGTTCCTGAGAGCCGCCACTGGATTTGAACTGGCAAGCCCGCGGGCCACAGTCCCACACTCAACCCCTTATGCCACCGGGGTTCAGCCCGAGTCCATGGTTTTATTGAGTATTTTTCACCCATATCAAAAGTCAAATGCATCTTACAAGTAAATTTCAATGTATACTTTCATGTATAACAAAAAACCTTTAAGGAAATATAATTAAATTCCACACCTCGATTTTCCTATTTTTTCAAGTCAAATATATCTCCTTTTTTATTATTCAGGTTTTCTGTACATATGAAGGTATTCTATACATATGAAATGCCATGGCTTGATGAGGTACACCTTGGTTATCAAAATTGTCCAAGTGACAACCTCAGCGCTCACCTCAGCCATGTTTCAGTTTACTGAATTGTAGTAACTTGCATGTTGCCAGAGTCCCAGAAATGATGCCACTGACCTTTCAAATATCAGCATGGTCATTGATGGGGGTCAGGTTTCTGCAGAATTTCCAGACTCAGATTAGGAAGAGAGGTCGCATGATTTATTTCCAAAATCAGCCAATAAACCCTTATGGATGACAGCATACAGAAATTACAAGTGGCAAAACTGATTTGTTTTTATCTTGCACTGATAAGTAGCATCTATTAAGGTGAGGGTCATTTGGATGGGAAGGAAAATCTGGAATACTATCAAAACCGAGGAAGCAGGATGTCCCCTTGTGGACTGTGAAGGCTCTTCAAGAAGTGTGCTGGCTTCATGCTTTTTTGTAAGTAGAGTATCTGATCCAATTTAGTGTAACTACAAAGTTTGCTTTTACATTAAAAATGTTCCCCTGATTTTTCTTGGTTGAACCTAACCGTTAGGTAGGGTTCTACACTGAGGAAAGATGAACGTTGAGTAGAAAGACAAGGGGGTAGTCTGTCTTTCCTTTTTTCTTTTCTTCTACTTCTCTTGTTGCTCTAGGGTTGTAGAAGAGTTTAGTGGAAAAGAAAAAAAAACTCTCAAATCACGGTGATTATTGCAGTTAAACCCTTGATGTCCTCTATGTAGCAAGCCTTCAAATGTGAGCACTTTCATATTATCCATTTTTTGGTGCACTTTTGTAGCCTGAAGGCACACATGCATTCTGTAGTTCCCTAATGCTGATGTTGAATTCTATGCTTGATATATTGCAAAGCAGTTTTCCTCCTTCCAGCTCCTTCCTTTGGCAGTATGCCACAGCATTTTACTGTGACCTAAAGTTAGCTTGAGATTGGTTGCCTCCATCACGCCCACTTGGCTTATGGGAAACTGTTCATTTAAGCTTCTGTCCTTACCTAGTCTTCCTTGGTACTCTAGTCAGTCTTTTGAAATAAGAATCCTTGAGGTCAGAAATAAGCACCAAGTCCCTATGTTGATGTCTCTATTGAGGACTGCTTCCTAGTCTTTCAATAATCTCATAATTACTCTGCACATTGTAGAACACTTTATTTTAGAAGCCTTTTTAATATTAGAAGTCTTTCATTTTTAGATACTGTAAGAGCTCTAGTGGTGCAGCAAGAATGTCAATGCAAACATCCTAGCCACTCCTTGGCAGAAATGTGAGGATCTCTGCTCTCCTAAAAATGTATAGTATTAAAAGCACACAAAAGCAGTTCTCCTCTGTCTACCAGATCTGGTGGGTTAGAACTTGATGACAGTGAGTTTGCTTTGAGTTTTAATCAAGAATCTGCAGCTCACTCATATCAGCCATTGAGATGCTCCCCTCCACCCCACTTCCTTCAGTATTCCATATTGCTTAGTGGTTCTTTTTTTTTTTTTTTTGCTTAGTGATTCTTCAGGTGTTTGAGTAACCTCTTGAGTCCAGATATGGAAAAGAGGCTTACATTTTTGTAATTCTTTGGGATGTCTATATTTATTAGTAGATTGGTGGAAAGGGTGGTTTTATATAATTGTTCCCAAAGTGTGTTTCCCAACGTGAGCTAAAAAAATCCTGTGGGGAGAGGTAGACTCATCCAGCAGGTCTTGGGCAATCTATTACCCAGAAGGGATGGTTGGGTCCTTTGCATCTGTTCTACTATTGGTTGGAAGGCTATTTACCAACATTATGAGAAAAAGAAGGAATCTTTCGAACCATCTGTTTTATTGGTTGTCTGATTTACATTTCACAATGAGTCTTTAGAGCTCCTATGTAATGTAATTGAATCATATTCTCTCCAGAAGAGATGTTGAAGTCTCAACTCCTTGTACCTGTCAATGTAACCTTGTACGAAGTAGAATCTTTGGGTGGTACAGAGTTAATGCACCCAAAGCTAAAGAAAATGGTTATTGTCCACCCAAGATACCTCACAAAAATGTTCTGATAATCTACGCTGAAAACATTATCCATTGAAAACCTAGGAAGCACATTTCTACATTGATACACATCAGGCAGCCTTAGTTGATATCACCTTGATAGCAATTGGTTGCTCATGTAGAATTAGGATTTGTGTTGCTGTTGCTACTAATTAAATTAAGCAAGTTCATACTAGAGAAGGGTAGGTCCTAATTCTAATATCTTCTGATTGTAAGGATGAGGCCAGTTAAGGAGACAGTGTGACACACAGGGAGAAAGTGCCATGTGAAGATACATCTATGCAAAGCAAAGCTATGCTAAGATTGTCACCAGCCATTTGAAGCTAGGAGAGGGGCAGGATCAGGCAGCTGCACTCTCAGAAGTCTTAGAAAGAATAACATGGCAGGAAAGAGACCAGACTCCAGTTGAGAGTTTCCCAGCACTGTCAGGGTTCAAGAAGTTGGAGGTAGGCTAAAAACAAACCCCTCCACTGCTCAGCTTTGTTAACAGGAGCTCTCCTCATGGAATATTGAGGGTATTTTTACCTGTGCTCTTTCATTAAAGAACCTCAACTACATAGATGCATTTTACCAGTGTTCAATACAAAAATATGGATCTGCAAAGTAAATGAACAGACTACTAAAGGGTTCATTTGCTTTCCTGCACATAATTCTTCCTTGTTATAGAAGTTCCTCCATTATCATTCTTTAGTTTAATGTTCACCTTCCTAAGGAATTCTTGAAATTTTTCAAGCTCTTTCCAAAATTAAAACTTTACAATAATCAAACTATCATCCTCTGAGTAAAAACTGATTCATGGAATGTTATGAATATTCACTCCCGTTTTGTATTAATAAAGCAGTAATTGAGCTCATTTACAGTTATGATTGAGCCCTATTTAAACCAGAGGACACGTTTGACAGTGCCAGGAATTCCAGGCTTGGCTCGAAGTTGAAAGCTTGAGTTCAAGTTCTGATTCAGCTACTTCCCAATGTATGCAATCTTTGATACTCTTAATAGAGTGTCTTAATTTGTAATATGAGGAAAGTACTTCAGACCTGTGCATCCTAGAATTATCGGGATTATCCAAATAATAAATTGTCTACCAGCAATACTTGTAGGATAAGAATAAATGTTGACTTAGTCATTTGAAATTCCACTTCTAATTTCTGAAAATAAATAGACATATTTTAGCATAAGGAAAATCACCAAATATACATTTTAACTAAATGAGAAAGAAAGAAAGAAAAACTGGCTGACTAACTTTGATTTAAACTTCTTATCTTCAGAAATTCAGATAACAAATTTCTATTTTTCAAAGCTACCTGCTTGTTGATATTTTTTTTTATGACAACCCAAGGAAAAACCAAACCCATTGTTTTTGGATTCATTCTGACTCATAGCACACTTGTGTCTTATTGACAATGTCAAGAACTTTGACCCTGTGTCTCATAAGTAACTATGGGTAACCCTGAGAAGAATAGAAATTCTAGTACACATATTTTTACTCATTTGGAACTTGTATGTGGATCAAGCTGCAGTTGTACAAAGGGAATGTACAAAGTTGCGAATGTACAAAGGGAATCCTCTACATTTTAAAATCAGGAAAGGTGCACACTAAGGTTGTGTCCTTTCAACATACTGATCAGTCTGTATGCTGAGCAGATCATCAGAGAAGCTGGCTCATCTGATGAAGAATGCAGCATCAGGATTGGAGGAAGTCTTATTAACAACCTGAGATATGCCAATGACACAAGTTTGGTTCCTGAAAGTGAGGACTTGAAGCATTTGCTGATGAAAATCAAGGAGTGCAACTTTCAGTATGGATTGCAACTGAATGTAAACAGGACCCAAATTCTCACACCTGATCCAAATGGAAGCATAGTGATAAATGGAGAAAATATTAATGTTGTCAAAGATTTTATCTTGCTTGGATCCATAATCAGTGCTCATGGAAGCAGCTGTTAAGAGATGCATTGTGTTAGGAAAATTTGCTGCACAAGACCTCTTTAGAATGTTGAAATACAGGCATTTTACATTGAGGACTAAGGTGTATAGGACTCAAGTCATGGTATATTCAATTGCCTCATATGCACATGAAAGTTGGACACTGAATAAGGAAGACCAGTGAAGAATTATTGCATTTGGATTATGGTATTGCAGAAGAATATTGAAAGTATCATGGTATGCAAACAGGACAAACAGATCTGTCTTGCAGGAACTTTGGCCAGAATACTCCTTAAAGGCAAGGGTAATGAGACTTTATCTGTGTCAGTCCAGGTAAACTAGAGAAACAAAGTCATAGACATGCATATAGATAGAAGGGTACAGCTTATGTAGAAGAGGAATATGCATCCAGGGCTCGGGGTCCATCAACAGTATCCAGTTGTGGTAGAATTCAGCTCTGGCGGGGGTCTCCAGGTGGCCTCTCAACCTTCAGAGATCTGGTTCCATCAAGGCAAGGCTGTGTGGCTTCTTCTCTGGCTCCTTCAGCAACTTGGATGCTGCCATCTTGTCTTGTCCACAGTTCGTCGTCTCTGAGACTAACTCCCAACAGCTGGGGAGATAGCTTTTCATCTCCATGAAAGAAATATCACGAGATTTCCCAGAAGTTTCAGGAGAAAGCCATGCCCACATGGAGGCCTCATAGGCTACTCAATGGCTATCTCCAGATTAACAGACTAGATTCCACCCCTACATCTCAATCATAAAATTAACATAAGCATATGACTTTATCTTACATACTTTGAACATGTTGTCAGGAGAGACAAGTCCCTGGAGAAGGACATCATGCTTGGTAGAGAGGCAGTGGAGGGAAGTCCCATAAGGAGATGGATTGACACAGTGACTCTAACAATGGGATCAAGTACAGGAACAGTTATGAGGATTGCATGGAGCCAGGCAGTGTTCTGTTCTGTCGTGCATAGGGTAAGTATTACTCAGAATCAACTTGATGGCACTTAACAATGGCAACAGCAGCAGCAGCAGCAGCAGCAACAACATTGTGACCCTGCAGGACAGAGGAGAACTTCCCCTTTGCATTTCTACACTGTAAATCTTTATGGAAATCTAAAGTGTATGGTGGGTTTCTATATCTTGCTGTCCAATTTGTTCCGTATTATGCCACCAGTGCTACTTAGCCAACTATGTAGACATTGTCTGCTCAACCTTACAAATGAGGACACAGCTACCCAGAAATCAAAGGACTGACTCAATCTGGACATGCAGTCAAAGGGTGTTCCAAAAATGATGATTGATGCTTTCTCAAGATTTAAGATTCTTGACTCTTTCTTTCAAAGTATGCACCTAGTACTGTCATCTCCTCTGGGAGTTTATATTGGATAGCTTGAATATTTAAGACTGTCACAATTATAAGAAAGATAAAATGGGGCGTAAATGCGAATATCAATTCTTTTATTTTTAAGACTTTAGAAATTCCAGAGAGAACAAATACACCACATTTGTTTATGTTCCCTGATTAGCTTTTCATAGTTGTGTCATTGTGCTATCTGCACTTCCTCTAAAGATACTCTAAGAATTAAGAAAACATCATCTATTTTTCCAGTCTTTTAACAAGCTCATATTCTATTTGTCTTTCTTCTTCATTTTCAGCTGAACTTTGCTAACAAGAAAAGGCTAACATGTTTCTACCAGTCAAAATTTATTCACAATACTTATTTCCAATTATTTAATAAAAAATTGCATTTTGCAATTTTGGCTGGTTTAAATAGTGGATTCAGAAAATATCTTGCCTGGAAAAAGAGATAATAGGTTCACCATGACTATCGTCCTTGAAGTCAAAGTTATACAACAGTAGTTTGTTTAATCCCATCCTTTCCCTTGCCCCCGGTAATGACATTTCATTAACATGTTAGCTTCTATTGGGAGAAAAATCATTTTAGTTTAGAGCTTTAATAGCTTACCTAGGGTAAATTTTCTGAGTTTTTTTTTTTTTTTAGAAAATAGCTTCCAACAAGTTTTACTATTAGTTTTTATTCTGAATTCTTAGCAATGCCTACTGACTGATGAGATGCTTAATACTTAGTTTGAGTAATATTTATGTTATGCAGTAAGAACAAGCCTTAACTGCATCGACTCAGTACAAAAGAAGCAAACTTACATAGCAAGCTTTGCTCTGAATGGTAAAGGTATCATTCAAGTAACATTTTGATTATGGACATACACTTTTTCCCTGAGACTTGAACTAATATTTTTTAAATACCTGTAAATATGAAATATCCCTTGAGTTTAGTAGCTAACATTAATGATGCTGTAATGTAAAATAGACTTGCATTTAGCATCAATGTCCACTCATGCTGTGTGACAGCTCCCTAGGTGAAGGTGACAGTTGTCTCAGCATTTGTTCTACTGCTTACTTGGCTGGGTTCCCTCTTCATCTCTCCACTTCCCCTGCACCCCCCCCCCAAATGGGAAGTGATTCAATCTTTACTTAATGCTTAGTTATGTAACTGAGCTTTACTTCCCTGGTTATAACTGGACACACTTTCATCTCCCCTTTCTCGTTCGGTCATTTGAATTGTTAGCTTTTTCTTTGGTATTCCGATTTTTCTCTCATTCTTTTTTAAATTAAAAGATCATTTTATTGGGGACTCTTACAATTCTTATAATCATCCATGCTTTAATTACATCAGACATATTTGTACACATGTTGCCCTCATTCTTTTCTACACATTTACTTTCTATTAAGCCCTTGGTTTCACCCTGCCCTCAGCTCATGATCCCTTGATAAATTGCAATAATTATTGTTTTCATATCTCACACCAACAATGGTCTCCCTTCCCTGATGATTTCTATGATTCAGCCCCACCTCAGGGTGGTGTGGTTATGTGTCGATCATTGCAATTGGTTTCCCCTTCCTCCCCTTCTTTCCACACCCTCTCCCTGCCCTTCTTGTATTGCTGTTCCCATTTCTGTTCCTGGATTCCATGTGTTGTGAGCTCTAACCCTCAGTGAAAAGGCAGTACTGAGATCATGATCATGGATGGTGAGGAAACCTCAAGGAATCAGAGTAATGTTGTGTATTTCATTGGTGCTTTACTGTGCTCTGGTTGACACGTCCCTTCCCTGTGACTCCCTCTGTGAAGGGAGGTCCCATTATCTACTGATAGACTTTGGGTCTTTCCTCTGAAACCTCTGGTTCTCAACAAGATGGGGTTTTGTTTGTTTGTTTGGGGGGTCTTCTGATGCCTGTTACCTGGTCCATGTCATGATCACACAGACTGGTGCATTTCTTCCATATGGGCTTGTTAATTCTCTGCTGGATGGCCACTTGCTTAACTTCAATCCTTTAAGATCCTAGAAACTATATCTTTTGATAGCCAGAACCATCTGTTTTCTTGACCACATTTGCTTATGTATCCATTTTGTCTCCTGGGATTGTGTTGGGAGGGTGAACATCACAGAATACCAGTTTGTTAGAACAAAGCGTTCTTGCATTGAGAGAGGATATAAGCAGAGGCCCAAGGTCCATCCACTACCTCAGTCTATTGCCTTATAAATATAGGTACATACCAATGTCTTTATTTTTGTGAATTAATGTATTTGCATATGTGCACACCTATGCTTACACCTCTAACCATAGCATTGATTCCTAGATTTTTCTTCTGTTTTCTTTTACCTTCTGTCTGCCCACCATTACACTCTGCTTACTTCCTGCCTCTTAATTATTCCTGTAAGCTAGATTTCTTTTGCTTCTATACAACTGGGATCTTTATGTCCTTATTTCACACTATATGGGTTGAGGTACAGGTAGTTGGGTGGAGGTCAGACCAAACCCAAAGAGGTATGTGTGATTCCAACATAAAGAAGGGGAAAGGGTGGAGGGAGATGATAACATGGGGGAATAGGGTACCAACCCATCCAGGGGGAGTATTGGTTATGTCTCCACAGAATTGAGAGTGTACATACAGACCCCACCTTGGTGCACCAAAACCTGAGGGCAACATAATCACATGGAGAAATGCATGAAAAGATTGGGGTATAGGACTGGACGTAATTGGAGCCAAACTGACCCTCTTCCTAGACATATGTGTGACAGAGAACAACACTAAACCTACAGGTTGGGGAGAGGGGTCCGCATATGATGCTCCCATAGAAGCAAACCAAGAAGAAAATAGAGAAAAGGATGGTCTGGACCCTCTGTCAGTGCACTAAGCTCAGAAGCTGATGTCCCTGCATGGAGTTGCTAAGGCATGAAGAGGACAGCTCAAGAAACGTTGTCCCCTCACTGGAGCATACTGTGACAGAGGACAAATACTGAGGACACAGGGAGGGGAGTTAGTTCAGTTTAAAACCCCCATAGTAAAGCAAACCAAGAAGAGAACAGATCAGCAATGGGAGCAAAGCCAAGCCATAGAACCCCTAAAGAACCCTCAAAATAGACTTCAGGAAAGGAGGGGCAGTTCCTGGAATTCTCCCAGGATCAGTGGGGAAAGAGTTATATAGATCAGTGGACAGATCTGGAATTTTGAATGCTTTTTTTCTTTTTACTCAATCTTTTGTTTTCTATTTTTCTTTTTGGCTTCTATTACTCTTGGTTGTCTTACTTATATAAGATAGGCATGGGAAGCAAGCTTGAGGAGAAAGCAATGGACCAATGGTCCAGGATGGACCTGGGGAAGAAGACAGGGCAAGGGACTGGTGAGCAAACAATGCCATAACAGGGGAACAAGTAGGGACTTAAAATCTCATTCTTGCATCTGTTCATTGTATTAGGAAACACTGTCACCCTGCAAAACTGGCTACTGCTGTTTCTTCTCTCTCTGTTCATACATTCAAGACTGCTTTCATGGGCTTACCTTCAGTCTATTGTACTACACAGACTTTCCCTGAACTCTCTGACTCACTGCCCTCCAGTGCTCACATTTCCTAGATCATTTTCCTATTAAAGACAGTGCCCAGGTTACCTGTTTCATACATAACATGTTCTTATTTAAATTATCTACTGTGTATAGACCTATCTCTCCTTTGTGCTTTAGATAGGGAGCATATCAATGGACAGATAGTCACTATCTTTCTAGAAACATACCTAGTCACTGGCAATATGTCTTAATCATTAACCCACATTTTCCTTACTCTTCTTTTCTGAATGCATAGGAAGAACAATCTGCTTTCCTCAATTACATATTTTAAAAACTTCTCCAAATGAAAGGATTTATTTTATAATGCTTTCTCTTTATAGTGACCACAATTGTAACTAAGAAGCAGGATGAAATGAATTTAAGAATTAAAAAGTTTTTATTACTTATCACTCACATCATTCAAATCATGGAAGACTTGGAACTATTAAGTTTCGAGGGGTGTAGAATTTAAATAAAAGCACCACTAACCACTGGGAGTTATAATTAGCTTCATTCTTTCATTGAATATTTATTAAGTTGTTGCTATGAGGTTAGTGTTGAACTACTAAAAATTTCAAACCCACCAGCCAAATCTCAGGAGGAAGTTGAGGCCATCTAATTCCCTAAAGATTTATAGTCTCAGATACTCTATATAGAGTCACTATGTGCTGGAATCAGTTTGAACATAGTGGACTTGATTTTCACCTAACCGTGTACTTGTGTGTAGTATATAGCAATGAACAAATTGGACCTGGCCTTCATAGAGTCTAGATGTTAGTGTAGGAGCTTGACAGGAGATAATAATAAATTGAGTTTCCAAAATATAGATAGTGCTAAAATGAATTGTCTTATAATAATTCTATCAGTTAACATAACATTGTTTGTTAATGTAACATTTTTATTTCTGTAGTATACATGCATAGGGATATGATTTCTTGGTCATAGTTTTACATATGCTTAACTTTAGAAGACATTACCAAACAGTGATGGTTCCATCTACTTTCATACACAGTATATTAGTGTTTAAATTCACATATTGATGATCACTTGCTGTCATCATTTAGTTTTTTTAACTGTAGCCTTTCATTTCTTCCTATTTTAATTTTTAAAGGTTTTACTGCTTATAATTTAATCATTCAATCTTATTAAAATGTGTTCAATCATCACTGCAATCAATTCCAGAACTTTTGATTCTCATACTCATTGTTATTAGTTTCCCAGTTCCCTCATCTTCCTCTGCCATGCCCCTATTCATAACTTTCATTATGGATCTTCTATCCTGGATTTCAGATACAGAAAACCATGCAAAACATAATATAGTCATACAAAATGAACAAACCAAAAATCAGCACCCCTCACCCCCCAAAAGACAGCATCAATGACTAGACAAAACATAGAAAGACCTCTAAAAGAAAGGGTAAAATTTGAAAACTGAAACAACTTAAAATGGGTCAATTAAAACCCAAACCAAGCTCCTTGTCATCGACATGATACCCACTCCTAGCAACCCTCTCAGACAGGGGAGAACTGCCCGCTGTGAGGTTTTGAGACTGTAAGTCTTCACAGGAAAACAAAGTCCCATCTTTCCCCTAAACTGTGTCAAAAGATAGATCAAATGACAGGAGATTACATTTTAACATGATTACATCCATCATCATCAAATCTACAAGCTCTCTGTACCATAACAAGGCTATTCATATCTCTTGACTAGGTCAGAGGGGATTCACTTGAGACTCACTCCATATGGGAATTCTGTGAATGAATTTTGGGATTCCATCCATGGAAACCTGGTGGTGTAGTGGTTAACTATTGGCCTGCATTTCATATGGTCGGTAGTTCAAAACCACCAGCAGTTCTGAGAGAGAAAGACAGGGTTTTCTATTTCGGTAAACAGTTGCGGTCTAGAAATGCACAGGGGGTCGCTAGAGTCAGCATCAACTCAGTGGCAGTGAGTACATCCTCCAGACCCTTCTGCAAACGGAGTGTCCACAATTGAAGTTCTGATACCATTTAAGGTAGTCCGGATAGACTAGAGGAACAAATTTCAGAGACACGCATATAGGTATAAGGAAAGGGTTTATATACAAAAGGAATGTGACCCTAAGAAGGCATCCCAATCCAGTCCAGTGCAAACTAATAAGTCCAATAATAACCCATATGCCCGAAATCAGTCTATAAAGTCTTCTTCCGACTCAGGAAGTCACAGGTCAGTGGGTGCAGAATTCTGGCGCTGGCAGGGGTCTCCCCATGGCTCCTCGCTTCCAGGGCTCAGGTCCAGCAACAGCATGCCACTCCAGCTTCAGAGGTCTGTTTTCATCAGGGCAAAGCCGTGTGGTCTCTCCACTGGCTACTCCAGCCTCCCAGCCGCCGCCATTCTGTGTTGCCTGTGGTTAATCATCTCTCAAACTAACTCTCAACAACTGGGGATGATAGATTCTCATCTTCACGAGGGAAATATCGTGAGATTTTCCTGCAGTCTCAGGTGAAAGCCATGCCCACACAGAGGCCTCATCAGCTACTCAATGGCTTTCTCCTGATTAACAGGCCAGACTCCACCCCCTACATTTCAATTATAAAATTAACATAAGCACATGACTGCCACACCATTCCCTCCTTGAAATTCTGTTTTTATTATCTGCAGTCTTCGGATCACACAAGTTGGTATGCTTGTTCCATGTGGAATTAGTTGATGCCTCGTTTAAATGGCTGCTTGTTATAAGAGAAGCCTCTCCTTTTCCAGACTCCTTTATGCATTCTTGTTGCCATTTCTTTGTCATTTTACTTTGCAGTTCCATGAGCAATGATGAGAGTATATACTCATGTTTATTAACCGTTTGGGTTTCATCTTTCATGGGGTGTGTGTGTCATCTTTTATAAAGTGCTTATGCAGGAATTTTGATGATATTTTAAATGGTTCTTTTGAAAATATGGATTTATTCTGGGTACAAGTCCTTTGTTTAATAAATGGATTAGAAGATTTCTTACTCTGTGATTTACACTTTCACTCTCTTAAAGGTATCTTTTATTTAATGTTTTATTGGGGCTCATACAACTCTTATCACAATCTATACATCCATTGTATGCAAAGCATGTTTGTACATTTGTTGGCCATCATCATTCTTAAACTTTTCGCTTTCTACTTAAATCCTTGGTATTAGCTCCTCCTTTTTCCACTTCCTTCCCAATTCCCCCACCTACATGGATCCTTGATAATTTATAAATTATTATTATTTTGTCATATTATACACTGTCCGATGTCTCCCTTTGCCCACTTCCCTTTGTACACCAGGTAGGAGTTTTCATATAGATCCTTTTAATCGGTTCCTCCTTTCTACTTCACCCTCCTTCCACCCTCCTGGTATCGCCCCTCTCCTCTAAGGGGATCATCTAACCTGGATTCCCCATGTATCTGGTTCCTATCTGTACCAATGTACATCCTCTGGTCTAACCGGATTTGTAAGGTAGAATTGGGATCATGATAGGGGGAAGGAAAAAGTATTTAAGAACTAGAGGTGAAGAAAGCTCATTGTGCCTGGCTGTCAAACACATAGCACCTGGTGTCTTAAAGGCTTGAAAGTAAACAAGTGGCCACCTAGGTTAGAAGCAACAAAGTCCACATGGAAGAAGCACAGCCTGTGTGACCACAAGGGTTAATGGAATCAGTTAGCAGTCATCAAAGAACGAAAATCATATCGTTTGCCCACCTTCCTGTTATGATAGTAGGGGTGGGTGTGGGTGGGAAAGCATCAAAGAATAAAAGTAATGTTGTGTCTTTTATCAGTGCTAAACTACACCCTGGCTGACTTGGACCTCACCTCTGACCCTTCTGGTTTGCAAAAATATGATTGTCTGTTTTGGATCTTCTAATGCCTGATATCTTATTCTGTTAACACCTTGTGTCACTTCACACAGGCTGGTGTACTTTTTCATGTTGGCTTTGTTGCTTTGTCCATTTGTTTAACTTCAACCCTTTAAGACCACAAATGTGGTATCTTCTAATAGCTGGGAGCCATTTCTTTCTTCACCACTTTTGCCTATGCACCCGTTTTGTCTTTAGCTATCTTGTCAGGCACATGAGCGCCACCGAGTGACAGTTTATTTGAACAAAGAGTTCTTGCATTGAGTTAGAGGCCCAATGTACATCTGCTACCTTAATACTTAAAATATAAATATATGTATACAGACCTATTCCTATCATTTTATATTAACATATTTACATGTATAGATGCCTATATTTATACCTCTATAAATATGTTTTGCCCCCCAATTCTTTCCTTTATTCCCTTTTACTTTCCTCCTGTCCCACTCTCATGTTCAATCTTCATTCAGCTCTCCATAGTTCCAACTTTACTCTTTTTCAAATATATTCTTTTGAACTTTTATTTAACTCTTAGACTTGATTGATACACCAGCATATTTTCTTAAGGGATTTTTACTAGTCTTGCATTCAGTTGAAAACAATTTGATAATTATAACATATAATCTTTCAATTCTTGAAATAATATCTTTGTGCATTTACTTAAGTCTTTCTTAGTTCTCAATATTTTCTTATTTTTTACATAAACAAATTTCAAATCTTCCACTAGATTTGTTCTTATGAATGGTATGTTTTTGATGTTATTGTAAAAGGTATTTTTGTAGCATTTTTATTTTCTTATAACTTATTGTTAGTATACAAATTTCAATTTTTGTACAATAGACCTATTAATTCTAATAGCTTACCTGGGAATAGATTGAATTTTTACATAATAATGACATCTGTGAACATAGCTGTATTTCTCTTTATAGCTCATATTCCTTTTTACTTGTCCCTTTGAACATATTCAACTCTAGAACAACTATGAATATAAATGGTGATAGCGCTTATATTTCATTGTGAGCATGTAGGCTCTGTATGAATCTGTAAAAGCATGTTACCAGATTTGTGAAAAAAAAATTAGATATAGAATTGGAATTTTAGCAGATACATTTTTGGCATCTACTATGATAATTAAACATAGTTTTATCTTTTTTCTTAATATAGAAAATTAAATTGCATTTTCAATGTTAAACTAAACTTGCAATGTATAATAAATTGAACTTGTTTGTGATATATGCTTCTTTTTCCAATCTGCATTAAAATAAATTTTTCATTAATATATTTTGCATCTATATAAGTGGCAAAATTCTAGTATGCTTTTTTTGCAATGTCAGGTTTTGTAGGAAGTGTATAACTGGGTATTGTTTTTATAATTTAGTAAATTGATTTTACCCTTGTATTATTCACGTTTTTTAAACAAATACTTTAACTGCTATTTTTTTTTACATATAAGGAGTTAAGAAAACCAAACTGGAATCAATTCCTTTGAATTGATTCCTTGGAATTCCTGTTGAAAGAAATATTGAACATACCACAAACTGTGAGACAATAAACAAATCTGTCTTAGAGAAAAATGCCCAGAATGGTTTTAGAAACAAGAATGGTAGATTTCATCTCACTTACCTTGGACATACTATCAAAAGGAACCAATCCCAGGAGGAGAAGATCATGCTTGGTAAAATAGGGGTGTGGTGATGTGAAATTTGTTAATATGGCTATTTCCCTCCATGCCTTTGTAACGCTCATGAGTGGGGCTGTGCATATAGATTGTGTGAAATACTAATAGAGGTGTGGCAGTCACCTAATCTGATGTCAATTTGAGGATTAAGAGCGTAGGGGTGGAGTCTAACCTGTCAATCTGGAGACAGCCAATGAGACCTGTGTGGGCATGGTTTTCTCCTGAGAATTCTGGGAAATCTGGTGGCATTTCCACCTTTGGAGGTGGGAGACTCCTGGCTCACTCCCTTGGAGACTCTCTGCTGACAAGGCTCACTCCCTGCAGGATATCCCTGAGGAGAAGTCACATGGACCTACCCTGATGCGGCCAAGAACCTACACGTGGTGAAGCCAGTGCTGAGATGTTTACAACGCCACCAGATCCAAAGCCATCTGGCTGTGACAGTTCTGCATTTGATGTCATTGCATGTGTTTCGTGAGTCTGAAGAAGACTTTATAGCCTGGGATCGGACATAGGGGTTAATCTTAGATTTGCAGGCCAGGACTGGACTGAGCCTGGATGTTTTCTCAATGTTCAATTGCTCTTGTGTATAAAACTCTTTCTTGTACACATATACATGTTTATGCATTTGTTTCTCTAGTCTACACAGACTACACACGAGGGAATTGGTGTTTAAGAGATTCGTTTCAGAATCTGAGAATCCAGCAGCGGCGGCAGCACTGACATCATGAGATAGAGAAGAGAGCCCCAATGGAGACCTTCCAGGAGCACAGAACAATGCTCAGGCCAAGGCACTACATTTCTTAGAGGCTGCGAACCAGAAGGAGACATGCATAAAGAGAAGAAGCTTGTAGACAAAAGAACTGTATTCTTACCATTTGTAACCTGCAAAATTCACTAGTTAGCCTCTACATTTGTATTGTCTGTGAGTTCTGTGTGGCCACTGCAAAGGACCATGGAAGCCAACAGAGCAGTGGAATCCCCTGAGAGGGATGGCTTGTCTCAGGACAGTGTAAAGAAGGAAGGAGGGTAGAGGCACGTCTGACTTCTGCTGTCAGGCAATCTGCCAAGGACTTGTGTGGTGGTGTGGGATTCTTGACAGAATTCACTTACTTTCTTCCAGGGGATTATTTAAAAAGAGGAAGACATTCAGTGAGATAGATTGATATTTGGTTGAAACATTGGGCTGAAAGATAACAAGGATTGTGAGGATGGGTCTAGACCAGTGTTTCAAAAGTCAAAACTTCTTGAATAGCCCCATAACAACAACAAATACCTTTTATTTGATACCTACTCTCTCATTTAGTTTGGTTGCTTCTTTTTATTAATCGGTTGTCCATAAAAATTCCACCTTGACCTTCTTGAGCATTTCAATTTTTTTAAATTCTTGTTTGGGTAAATCTAAAATCAGAATCGCACATACATCTATTTGTAGGGGCTCTTTTCTCACCTTCTTTGTTTTCTCTCTTGTTCCTAGTAATTTATTATTTTCTTGGTCTTGTGTATGAAAAATTATAAAGGTTTGAATGATATTATCTTCCTTAAAATAGGATATAAATTGTTCCTGGAAAGCAAATTGCTCCAATCTAATAAGTGCATAAAGCATTTTCCAATAGGTTTGTTTCTACCTCTGTTCTGCAGTCTTCTGGTAGATCACCCTCGAGGGCTCCTTAATTGAAGTCTATGATATTTGCTGGTTCTTCTCCCTTGAGAGAGTCTAAAAAAGTTTTGTCTTGCTCACTAGTAACTATGTACTTAGCCTTTTAGGTTCACATTTTGCACAGTTTAAGATTGGACACACATCTTGGAGAACAGTGTGGCATGTTGAGTTAATATCTTTGAATATTTCCTCTCTCCAGGTTAATGTCCCTTAAAATCTTGGTCAGGGATGAGCTCAACGTTGTTTTTTCCAGATCCTTGAGACCACTGAAAACATTTCTAACTTGTTGATTTTCATGTTTTACTGACCACCTCTCAGACTCTTGCCAAAAGCACAACAATTTGGCGAATGCTCAAAGGTAAACATAAATTACGACGTCAGGGTCACTCTAAAGTATTTCTGCTCTTTGTGATTATACAAAGGGCCTTCAAAAGCACTTATGAGAAAATTTCATATTATTTTAATTCCCTTTCTATGAATATTTTGGACCTATTTTACATTAATTCCCTAGAGCTGCCTAACAGAATACAAAATGAATGACTTTAAAACATACAAATCTATTGTCTCACATTTATGGATGCTAGAAATCTGTAGTAATAATTTCTTTTAGAATAATTAATACTAGGCTAGTCCCAAGGAGGTGGAAACTAAGGTTGTCCAACTCTACCAGGACATATTCCACTGAATTTCCCCATTTCTCCCCTCTCTATATTCCCTCACATCTCTAGGATCTGAAATTCACTGCAATGTCTTACAGAACACATGAAATTGAAAGGAAATGGCTCACTGGGTTAAGAGTGCTGTATCAAATCTAAAATTCAAGTATCTATCTGGAGTATCCTCTTCATTCATGAGGTTGCAGAAGCTGGTGACACCAGGTCAGGTAATAGACTTCAACTTAAGTCCCAAAAGTCCAAGGTCAGGCAAAGACAAATCAAATGCAGGATTCAGAGTCAGAAAAAAAAAAATCAGAGAACCAAAGCGGGTCTTTCTGCTTCTGCCAACACACAGGCAGAAAACAGACTTCACCAAAAGAGCCCATTTTGATGGAAGTTGGTTTTTATCTTTCCAGTAGAGCATACTCTACTGGAGTAGGCTTATCTTTCAGTAGCGCATACTCCCAAGAACAACAAAGGTTGATTAGTTAAGTCGCAGCCTCTAGTAAAGTAGAAACTAAGGATACATCCCACCTTATTCTTGTAGCAGATTACTCATTCAAAAATAGGCTTATAACTATAGGTGTGTTAGTTCCTATAGGGGAGACTAGAGGAACAAATTTTAGAGACACGCATATGGATATAAGGAATGGGTTTATATACAAAAGGAATGTGACCCTAAGAAGGCATCCCAATCCAGTCCAGTACAAAGTCACAAGTCCGATATTAACCCATACGCCCGAAATCAGTCTACAAAGTCTCCTTCCGACTCACGAAGTCACAGGTCAGTGGGTGCAGAATTCTGGCACTGGCAGGGGTCTCCCCATGGCTCCTCGCTTCCAGGGCTCAGCGTCCATCAACAGCATGCCGCTCCAGCTTCAGAGGTCTGGCTCCATCAGGGCAAAGCCGTGTGGAAGAACCTCACTGACTGCCATCAAGTCAATGCTGACACATAGCAACCCCTATGCATCAGGATAAAAACCAGAACTGACACTGGATATGGGAGTTGAAAGCCCAGTCTTTTTTCCCAGGAACTGTGGTGGTTTTGAACCAACAACCACGAGGATTGCAGCCCAATACATCACCACTGTGCCACCAGGGCTCCCTTGGATACTGAATAGAGATGAACAATATAGAGTTATGAACCTCAGCATCACTGACACTTTGAGGCTGATCTCTCTTTCTAGTGGTAGGCTAATTTGTTCTTTTTAGGATGTTTTGCAAAACCATGGACTTTTACTCACTAGAGATGCTTGTAGCACCCCCGGCCTTCTGCAAGAATGACAAGTCTCTATCTTCCTTGATGGACAATCCATTCCATTGGAAAGCTGCTATCTCAACATCATTCAAATCTAGTAGTAAACATTGAGGAGCACAGACAACTTACATAACAAAGTGTATGGTGAATGAAGTACACAAATATACAGTGAGAGTCCAGAAAGGGACACAAAGCAGAGGTTAGGTCTGAACTAGGGTGTAAGACCCCCCTCCCCCACTTACTGCCAATGAGTCCATGCTCACTCATAGAGACCCTTTAGGCAGGCTAAAATTGCTCCTGTGTATATGAAGCTGTAACTCCAGGAGTAGAAAGCCAAGTCTTTCCCTTGTGGAGCAGCTGGCAGTTGTAATCTGTTTATCTTGCAGTTCACAGTCCACCAAGTAAGCACTACACTAGCAGAACTGTTGAACGAGGACACAGAGATGGTTATTGAAGAAGAGGAGTCTGAGTAGACTTTCAAAGGTAATTGGGATTTAGTTCCAAAGGAGTGTCACTTTGGGTAGCAAGAAGTAGCATGGCATCTGATATTGGATGGCCTGAGTTCACACTTGGACTTTGTCATTACAACTTGTGTGAATTTAGACAAGTTACTTCTACCTCCCTCACCCCTCCCCTGCTCCAAGCGCCCTCAAAGAAAAGTAGATCTGTCTTTCCAAAATTGCTGTTCAAATTGAATTAGAAACTATGTGTCAAGCTTAGGTCAATGTTTTGCATATGAGAGTAAGTAAAAACAGTTCTGTTATTTGGATATCAATGTGTCTTCATGATTGACAGAGGACTACAGTAAGTTTTCTCAGTAACACATTTGCTACAGTTTTGTTAGTGTGCCTTCAAAGGTCCAATCCAAACACTGACTTCTGAGGAGCTCTGCTTGGTCAGCTCAATTTCAGAGGGCTCAGCAAATCAGGGTGACTGCGTCTTAAGGATTCCGAAGGAGTAACCTGGATAGATTTTCCCAAAGGATACAGGGTGATTATGAGGGTTGATTATGAAGAAATAATGAGAAAATTAAAAAGGGCTGTAGGAGAAAAAGGTCGGGAGAGTGGTCCTGAGGAGTTTTTTCTTTTCTGTCCCAACAATGGACTTGCTCATTCTAAGAGCTGCCCTGGGACAGCCTACGACCTCAATCTTGCCTTTTCAGAAAATTTTGTGGGTTTTTGTTTGCCTCCAAATTCAAAGAATACTGAAGAGGAACATGAATTTGGTCCCTCCAGGGTGTCCAGACTGTTGTTTTGATGTGTATAAACTGAAAAATGAAGAATCATTTAAGGAAGAGTTAAAATAAATAGAAACACTGCCTTTCAGAAGTGTCGAGGTGGAGAAGGAGTTTGTATCAAGATAAAATGGTCTCACTTTTGGGTATTTTTGTTAAATAAAATTTTCTACAATTTTACAGCACTGTTTTTTGTTTTTTTTTTTACTCAACCTCATAAAACCCTTACTCCCTTCCTACACATTGGACACCAGTTAGTGTTCCTGTTGTTGTTATTTTTGTTCATTATGTTAAAACAATTCTTCTGTAGGATTATTTTAATAATAATACTACCGGGCTGAGCCCCAGTGGCGTAAGTGGTTGAGTGCAGGACTGGGGCCCGCGGGCTTGATGGTGGAAATCCAGCAGCAGCTCTCAGGAGCAGCGCTGGTAGCTCCCATGACCACCAGAGGACAGTGATGCCCCCACTCCCCCCAAATAATATTACCTGGTATGTCACGCCAAAATGAGTCTGTAGCTATCAAGCACCAGCATTCAAGGTTGACACAGTGGGATTTCAAGGTGTGTTTAGCAGTGTACCCAATTTTCAGCTGAAGAATTTCCAGTTGTGAAGAAACATTTGCACAAATTTCACTTAAGAGTCCTGGTTGCTGGGTAAACTCTGGTGAGAGTCCCTGGCGAGGCCCATGTGTCAATTAAAAAGGCTTGTGGCAGGTTTGTCACATACGCCTCAAATAGAGGGCACCTTCTGTTTGTTTGTTCCATTTATTTATTTAATTTAAAGATCATTTTATTGGGGGTTCTTATAGCTCTTATAACAATCCATACTTCAATTGTATCAAACATGCTTGTACCTATGTCACCATCACTCTTTTCTGGAAATTTACTTTGTATGGAGCCCTTTGTATCAGCTCCCCCTTTCTCTCTCCTTCCCTTCCCCAACCATTGTGACCCCTTGATTAATTATAAATTATTATTATTTTTATATTTTACAAAAACCACTGTCTCCCTTTCCCCATGGTTTCTATTGTTCATCCTCCTGTAGGGGGTGGTGGTGGTTGTTTATTGATTGTGGCCATTGGGTCTCCCTTTCTCCCCTTCTTTCCTCATCTTCCTCCTATCCTTGTGGTATCGCTACTCCCATTTCTCTTAGCTGAACCTATGCACATCAACCTGTTCAATCCGAAGAAAAGGTAGAACTGGGGTCATGATAATGGGAGGTGGGGCGAGTGAAGAAGCCTTAAGGAACCAGAGGAGTATTGTATGTTTCCTTGGTGCTTTACTATGCCCTGGTTGACTCATTCCTTTCCTGTGAATGGGGATGTCCCACTGTCGACAGAGGGGGTTTGCATCTCAGTCTAGACCTCCCTTTTCTCAACAATATATTGTTTTGTTTGTTTGTTTTGGGTCTTCTGATGCCTGCTATCTGGGTTAGTCTGGGTTAGCCTGGGTTAGCTCACAATGAGTGAGCATCACAGAATACAAGGTTGTTAGAACAAAATGTTTTTCTCATTGAGGGAAGGTATGAGCAGAAGCTCAAAGTCCATCTGGCATGATCTGCTATCATGACATCTCATGATCACACAGGCTGATGTGCTTCTTCCATGTGACCTTGTTCCGTCTCTGCTACAAATGCTACTTGTTTAAATTCAAACCTTTGTTTTGTTTTGGGCATCACTGCCTTCTGGTGGTGGGAGTAGGAGGTCCAGGCTTTGCTCCTGTGGAACCACTGCTGGAATTGAAACTCCATTCCAGTGGGCCGCAGTCCCATGCACAACCACTAGGCCACCAGGGCTCAGCCCCAAATTCAAACCTTTAAGGCCCCAGTCATTATATTTTGATCGCCTGGCACCACTTCAACACATTTGCTTGAGCACACATTTTGTCTTCAGCAATTGTGCTGGACGGGTGTGGCAGTCATGTGCTTATGTTAATTTTATGATTGAAATGTAGGGGTGGAGTCTAGCCTGTTAATCTGGAGATAGCCATTGAGTAGCCAATGAGGCCTCTATGTGGGCATGGCTTCCTCTTGAGACTTCTGGAAAATCTTGTGACATTTCCCTCATGAAGATAAGCTCTCTTCCCCAGTTGTTGGGAGTTAGTCTCAGAGACGATTAATCATGGACAAGACAAGCTGGCAGCATTCAAGAAGCTGGAGGAGCCGGCGGAGAGACCACACAGGAGCCAGACTTCTGAAACTGGGGTGGCCAGATGGAGACCTCTGCCAGTGAAGAGTTGCTTCTGCTGTGGATAGACCCTGAGCCCTGGAGGTGAGGTGCCCTGCCAGTACCGGGATTCCGCACCCAGTGACCTGTGACTTCGTGAGTCGGAAGAAGACTTTATAGACTGATTTCAGGCATATGGGTTGATATCAGACTTATGACTTTGGACTGGACTGGGCTGGGATGCTTTCTCCATGTCCCATTCCTTTTGTATATAAACCCTTTCCTTATATTGATATGCATGTCCTTGAATTTGTTCCTCTAGCCTACCCAGACTAACACAATGAGTGAGCATCACAGAATACAAGGTTGTTAGAACAAAATGTTTTTCTCATTGAGGGAAGGTATGAGCAGAAGCTCAAAGTCCACCCAGTAATTAGAGGAAGACTTTTAAGGAACCAGAAAATAATTAAGGATGGTACAAATGTAAAATTGAAAGCTCAATTGAGGCTCAATTAATCACATTTACTGAGTGAGACTCAGCGGGATGTGAACTTCTGGCCCTATAAAGTCCCTGAGCTTGGCAATATTCCCTTTGTATTTAGGTCACCCAAGCAAGCCTGCCGAGTTTTTTTAAATTGGTGGCTTTGGGCTGAAAATTGCCAATTGCAATTTTAGAGATCAGAGGAAATTTATCTTTTGTCTAAAAGTAAGATTCATGAATTCCAATGTGTTGACACTGTGCAGAATGTCTGGGATACTCTAAAGCAGTCATCGGCAACTTATCACCCACGGGTCACCTAGGGGCCCATTGGGAAGATCTTGATGACTCACTAAACAATTCTTAATTATGACGATCAGCAGGTATTCTTGTCAATGAATTAAAGTGGGTGCTTTCGGTTTGTGGCAATGGCCGCTGGTAGACAGCGATCGCTGTGCCATGGTGCTTTCGATTTGGACTAGTCTGTGGATGGAAGCACTGACATAAGTAACATTGCAAGGCTTGTTACTCGTTAATGGAGTTATTGATTCTTCAGCTATTCATGAAGAGTTGTACGAACTTTCACTAATGTTTAGTATTAAGAAAGGTATTGACATTTTAAAGAAAGCTCAAGAATTGACTAAATTTGAAAATGGAAATATTTTTGATTTGAAGAAAAATTATTTTCTGTCACCACTGATGGGGCTCCAGTAATGTTAGGAAAACATGCTGGCGTTGTAAATCTATTGCACAAGGAACATGGAAGACCACTACTTGATTCCACTGTATAATTCATGAAGAAAATTTATGTGCAAAAGTCTCCTCGAAAAAGTTTAATGAAGTGATGAGCATAATGATTAAAATTACTAACACAATTATAACTCATTCTGCCTTAAATTATGGAAACTTTAAGACATTTTTAGAAGAAATTGAATGTGAATACAGTGATTTATAATGCATACTGAAATTCACTATGTAAGCAGAGGAAAGGTTCTAAATTGCTTTGTAGACTGCATTGATGCAATTGAAATATTTATGAGTGAAATCAGTGAAAGTTTTCTTCAACTCAAAGATAAAAATTGGCTTCTTAAATTAAGATTCTTAGCAGATATCACGAATTATTTCAATGATTTAAATTTGAGCTTACAATGCAAGAAACAGACAATTCTCAAACTTTTTTGTTTTAAGAATGGAAACTTTTTTGTTATAAGATAATTCTATTCGAGGGTGACTCAGTGAAGCAAACATTTAAATATTTTCTTTTAGGAAAAACTCATAAAGAAATTACAAGTGCAGAAGTATATGTGCTTAAAACTTCCATAGATGCCATTCAAACTGAATTTGAAACCTGATTTCAGAACTTTAAAGCTGATGGTCCTATGTTCAGTCTTATAATAAAGCCTGATGAAATGGAGGACAGTGCGTTGGACCTGCAATATTTCGATTTCCTTGAAATTGAAAATCTGGATATGGAGTTAATTCACTTCAAAAACAGCAATATGGGCAGACAAATTCAAGGCTTTGAGTAGACAACTTGAAGCTCCTCATGAAAATCACTTAAGCATGATAGCTCCATGCTGGGCCTTCCTTCCTTCCAAGTTTTCTTCAATAAAGCTGGTTTCGCTTTACTCTCAGCTTTTGAGTCCAGCTATACATATGAACAGATATTTCCCCAAATCAAATTCTTTCTCAATTCATCACAAAATAGGTTACTTGATGAAAATTCAGAATCATGTGTTCTTTTAAAAGCAACTAATTATCACCCAAATATCTCAAACCTTACAGGGATTATGAAACAACATCAAGGAAGTGATCAAAATGATTAAATGTTCTTAATTAAGTAGGGGTTCATTTTATTTACATGGTGCTTACCTTTCTGCTAACATTCTATGATTTCTTTTTTTTAAAATAAAGATTTTATTGGGGGCTCTTACAGCTCTTATAGCATTCAATACATTGTTTGTATTAAGCATACCTTTACATATTTTACCATGTTCATCTACAAATATTTTCTACTTGAACCCCCCAGCATGCACTCCTCTTTCCCTCTTTCCTCTAGTTCTTTATTTTTTTTAAAAATTCCAACTGCTCATATTTCCCCTTTCCCCCTCCCCTATGAACGCCTAATAATTTACAAATTGTTATTACCTCTTCATATTATACACTGTCCAGTGTGTCACTTCCCCCACCCCCCACCCCGTTGTCCGCACCCCAGAGAGGAGGTCACATGTAGAACCTAGATAATAGTTCCCCCTTTCTACACCCATGTAGTTTATTGTTAAACTGGTTAGTTTCTCCTTTCTACTCCACCATTCCTCCACCTTCCCAGTGTCACCACTTCCCATTAGTCTCAAGGGATTATCTATCCTAAATTTCTACGTTTCTGACTCCAATGTACACCCCTTGGTCTAGTTAAATCTGTCTTACAGAAGTGGGATAATGATCGTCGGTGGGAGGAAGCTTTTGAGAATCAGAGGAAAGTTGCACATTTCATTGCTACTACACGGTACCTAGACTAGCTAATTTCCTTACTGTAACCCCTCTGTAAGAGGATGTCGCTTCACTTATTGATGGACTTTGGGTCCCCAATATGAACTCCTCATTTATAATGATATAATTTTTAGGTCTTTGATGCTTGATACCAGATCCCTTTGACACCTCGTGGTCACACAGTTATTGTTCTTCTTCCATGTGGGCTTGCTTCTTAGTTAGATGGCCACTTATTTATTTATCTTCAAGCCTTTAAGACCCCAGACACACATGTTTTGATGGTCGGGGGCCATCAGCTATCTTCACCACATTTGCTTGTTTGTTGTCAGCAATCATATCAGGAAAGTGAGCATATAATGTTATGATTGTTAATTCTTGAAACCTGATAATTGATCGATTTAGCATCTCTTGGTTCCATAAGGTGGTGTGCTTCTTCCATGTGGACTTTGTTGCTTCTGAGCTGGATGACCACTTGTTTACTTTCAAGCCTTTAAGACCCCAGATGCTACATGTTTTGATAGCCGGGCACCATCTGCTTTCTTCACCACATTTGTTTATGCAAACATTTATTTTCTGTGATCATGTCAGGCAATGCCAAAGAAATGTTCTTTCACTGAGGAAGTACCTGATAAAGGTTCAATGCCCATCTGCTGTCCTAATTCTAAGCCTATAAGTGTATGCATATTGACCTATTTCCCCATTGTCATATGAATATATGCACCTATGTATATGCTTGTATTTAATCTCAATAGGTGCCCCTTACTCCCCAGTTCTTCTTGATTTCCCTATACCTTCTCCCATTCCACCATCACACTCAACCTCCATTTGGGTTTCAATATATTCTCTCTATTACATCAGTCTTAATCAATCCCTATAGAATCTCCCACATCCACCCTGCCACCAATCCTGAACCACATGCTACTCACCCCATCCCTGGATCAGCCGAAAGCCCGCCCCCTACTGGTACCATCCTCTCTGGTACCATCAGCCCCGTCGTCCCCACCCCCAGACTGCCCATCCAGTCCATCCTATCCAGATAGACCTGTAAAGAAAATAACATGCTTAAAAAAAAGGACATCCCATAATGAAGTAACCAAAGAAAAGAAAACAATGAAAACATTAACAAAAAACCCCAATACTCAACATGTACACGTACATGCAAAAATCAAAGATAATAACAATATCAAATCTATAAATAGTTTAAGGTCTGCTCGTTGAACTCCAGGAGTGTCTCCTGGTTGAGTGGGGTGGGGTGCCACACTCTGGTCACAAAGTTGGTGTTCCATCTGGAGCTCCATGTTCTGTCATACACCCTTAGTTTTGTGGTGTGGCTGTGTTTCTCCATTGTTGACCCCAAAATGCCTTGGGTGAGTGAGGGTAACTGAATTTCATATTGGGCTTGGTCATATGGTTCTCTCTTTGTATTAGCAGTTCTGAGTGGGAATATCATCCTGAAGGTTCGGTGGGCAGGATGTACTTCATTCTATTTTCCTCCCCCTTCATTTATTCTCATGTATTCTGGAGAGGTATATCGCTCCCCTCAGTTTCGGTGTTGACCTCCAAGGTAAACTTGGAGGCAGGTGCCCCTATAGTTGGAATTGTGGTTGTGTCTCAGATCTCTCCACTGGTTCTTTACTCCATTGCTTCATGTTCACATCCAAGAACACTGTATTTAAGTTTGGTTTCTGTTTTCCTGTGGAGATATAAAAAATACACTCCCCTTGGGTGGGTTAGTAACCCATCCCCTCTCTACTTAACATCTATGGTTTCTTTCAAGTTATAAATATAGATTTGATGATAATAAATTTGTAATTCTATATTTAAGGTATATTGGATTATCCCATCTATATAATGTTTTGATTATCTGTATTCTAAGATAAGGTGTAATCTAAAATAGGAGTGATGTGACTCACCAGCAAAACTTTTGTTATAAACAATAGAAAAATGACCCACTTGAAAAAAATGTTGCTGACCACTGCTTTAAAGTTTATTTCACTGGTCAGGTGAAAGTCTAGAAATATAAACAAATAGCATGATATCCTAACTGTGTATAAGATCTAGATGTGTATGTCCATGAGCCTGTTTTGGGGAAATGAATTTTTCCCCAAACAGGCTTGCATCTAGGAGCTTGTTCTTTAGCCTTTTTTTATGGTTCTTAGATCTATTACCACTTTACTAATATCTTTGGCAGAAAACCTACCATTCACTGGTGAGTCTGTAGAATTGGGTGGCTGTTACGCTGGAAACTATGCTATCAATATTTTATATACCAGCAAGGTCACTCATAGCAGATAGCATGTAGTAGATCAAATTCAGTGGCGCTTCCAGACTAAGAAATAACAGGAGTAACAGGCAGAATTATTAGTCAATAAAAAACCTGATGAATAGTGTGGAATTTTGTTGAATTTAGGTTGGAAGACATTTGAAATATGACTGAGAAATGTAACTCTCCTCAATGTAGAGTCAATCTTAATGATGTGGACAAAGTCAAACTTGCAGAACTTTCATTTGCACATAGGGATTACTCAAAATGAGACGAAAGAGCTGGAAACACCCATTCATAATCACAATGTAGGATGTATACAATATAACTACAAGAGTATTAGAAGTTGTCCAGAATAAAATGACAAATATAAAGACCAAGGTCCTAGTCATCAAGAAGCTAACATGGACTGATATTGGCCATTTGCGTCAGATAATCATGTAGATTCCTATGCAGGGAATGACATCTTGCAGAGGGATGGCATTCATTTGTCTTCAACAAGAACATTTGGAGATATAGCTGGATATAAAATGTTGTCTGCGATAGAACAACATCCATAAACCTATAGATAAGATCAGTTAATTGAATATTATTCAAATTTGCACAGCAATCACTAAAGTTAATGATGAAGAAAGTTAAGAATCTTGTAAACTTAAAAATTTAAGAATTTCATAACACTCTTCAATCTGAAACTGATCAAATCTGTTTATTTATTTGTTCTTTTATTTTTGAACTTTCAGTCTTGATCTAAATGTATCTCTTGTAAATAAATTGCATTATTTTTTAAAAGATGTGTTGATAATTATTAGCAATATGAATATAAATGATTGATACACAGAAGAATGCTTAACACTTAGAAAATAAAGTATTGATTACAAGCTAAGATCAAATGATAGAACTTGGCAAGACCATTTGGTTATTCCCTGTAAATAACTTTGTCAGCAATATAAATGCATATGCTATTGAAAGATGGAATACATAGCGATCAAATTCGCTACATCTGTGGGAAAAAATAATGGAGAAGCTCAATAGTATCAGTCCAAAGAAGGTTAGAAGCTGATGGTGGAACAGATCATAAATCAAGGTAAGTTCAATTTAATGCTGAAGAAAATTAAAACAGGTCCCAAATAGCCAACTTATGTCCTCAAGTGTTTTGTTATTAAGTGCCATTAGGTTGATCCCAACTCATAGCGACCCCATGTAGAAACAGATCGAAATATGAGGTGGTACCTCCCCCCACCAAAAAAAATCCCACAGATGTTTCAAAGCTGTGTATTTAAATATTTTTATAAAACACCTTATCAGATTCAAAGCATTCTCCCTTACATTTAATGCATTTGTCAAATCTGTGATTCCATTCTGGGAAACATTCTACAAATTCATCTGTTGGGATGACCGATAGCACCTTTCCCATGTTTTTTTCTTCACCCCTTCTATGTTGTCAAATCACTGTCCTTTCATGTCTCTCTTCATATATGAAAACAAAAAAGAAGCCGTACAGAGTGAGATCAGGTGATTCAGGTGCTTGAGGCAAGAGAGGTTGGCTGCTTTTGGCCAACAACTGACCCAAAGAGATCACTGTGTGAGCAGGTGCATTGTTGTGGTAGCAAAAACAGTCCCGTTTGGCATCAATCAGGCCCATTTTGTCGCACACTGTTACACAATCTTTTTCGAACTTCTAAATAGGAAGCTTGATTAACAATCTGAGGAGATGGAATAAACTCCAAATACACTGGGAGTGGACATTTTTGTCTGATTGAAAAATTGACAGGAATTCAAAACAAGGTTTGTCATCAATCTCCATTTTACCTTTTTAAAAACAAGAACATCGGGCTGAGCCCTGGCGGTGTAGTGGCTGTGCACGGGACTGTGGCCCAATGGGTTGGAGGTTCAAATCCAGCAGCAAGTCTGGGCCTCCTACTCCCACCGCCAGAGGGTGGTGATGCCCTTCCCCAAAACAAAGCAAAACAAAACAAACAAACACAAAAAACTCAAAACAAGAACATCATTGTACACTTGAGTTTTTCCCAAAGTGCTGTCCTTGTAAACTGTGTTCAACATCACAACAGTTTATAGAGCATTTTTCCTAAGCAGGAAACAAAATTTTACAGCTACATGTTGTGTTCTTCAATTAGCCATCACAAAAATTTTTTATGAAAAAATTCACTGTGACCAAAGAGAACCTTCCCAGATGATGCCACTGGCTGCATTAACAGAGACTGAGTTATTTGATTCTGCTAGTGGGAAAAAATGTGTACAATGAAAACTCTGCTCCCTCCTGTGCAATTCCACTTTTTTTTTTCTTTTTTTATATCCCCTTTGTGAGTTGTAAGCTTGTTGTGCCAACACAGCTAATGAAGATAAATAGATTTGTTATGACAACATGGCCAATGAACACATGTGAGATTAAATGAAGGGCAGAGATATAAATGACTCCGCAAATGGTGCTTTTCTTTGTCTTGCTCTTGAATCTTTGGACTAGTATGCAGCCAGCTGCCTTGCTTGCTCTTTGCCTCGATTTGCAAGTTATACTACCCATGGGACACCTAATCCGTAGAAAGTGTCTTTGTAAATTGAGATTCTTTCAAACCCTGCTACACCACACTACTGGAATATAGCTTGAGCTGGAGACTGTTGGACTCTGTCATCTGACTGACTGTTGGTGATCTGCCTTGTTGTTTACTGCTTGTGGCCCAATGGCCTGAATTGCTCTACAGAGGACTACTCAGCGGTCCTCAAGCCTCGAAGAACTGCCAGTGTATTAGCTATCTCACGCAAGTGAGCTGCAATGAGCCTTTTGCATTGCTTTATAGATTAATCAACTTTATTTCTTATGTTAGATAACTTTATATCTATCTATATAAATATATATAAAATTATTAGTGTCCGGGTTTTGTTTCTCTAGAGAACCCTAACACATCCTTGTGTTTCTGTGTCCTGTTCTGTTCTCATAATTGAGGTTATACTTGAATCATTATTTCAGCCATTGTGATAATCCATTCAATCAAAAGTCTTTCTCTTCTTTGCTTTCCCTCCTTTTTACCTAGCATGATATTCTTTTACAAGGACTAAATTATATTTCACCTGAATTTGAGAACATCTTATGGATAAATTTGATTGATTAAACACTTATGAGCTAAAATTAAGTTACCATCAAGATGTTAGATGACATCAAGAACATCGTGCATGAAGAAAGCAAAAGATCACTATATAGAAGAAAGAAATGAAAGAGAAAGTTTATGTCAGAGAAGACTAATATTTTCATGTGAAAGTAGAGTAGCTGAAGTAAGTGGAAGAAATAATAAAGAAAAAAGTTGAACCAAAAATATAAACCAGGACTTGGAGAAGACAAAGAAAGCATTATAATTAAGTGTTGCATTAGAAAACCAAAAGGGAAATACTTTCTCACCATATCTCAAGCTGAAAGAGCTAAAAAAAAAAATTTCAAGCCTCAAGTTACAATGCTAAAGAATTATATGGGCAAAATATTGGCTGATTCTGGAAGCATCAAAATAAAAGGAAAATCAGTTGGGTTCTTGTATATTAAAGACTATGACATGTATTACTGGTGGGAGTGTAGAATTATACAACCACTGTGTAAATTGGTGCAGCTGTCTTTTAACAAATGCAAATACTTTATGATCTTGAAGTTTCTCTATTGGCTACATAACTGAGAGATATAAAGAATATAGCACAAACAGACATATGAACACCTATGTTTACTGCAGCAATTTCCATAAGAGCAAAAACATGGAAACAACACCAAACTCCAATTATAAAGAAATGAGTGGACAAACTACTGTACAGTCATACAATGGAATATTATACATCAATATAAAACAATGATGACTCTCTTAAACACCATAAGACATGGACAAAACTAGAGAACCTTATGATTAGCAACATTAATTAATATTATTAAGTCAAATATTTATTTATTATTTATTATTATTAATATTATTATTAATTATTTTGGGGGGGGGCATCACTGCTCTCCGGTGGTGGGAGTAGAAGGCCCGGCCCCACTGCTGGGATTGAAAATCCATCCTAGTGGGCCACAGTCCCACGCACAACCACTACGCCACCGGGGCTCAGCCCCTTAAGTCAAATATTTAATGACAGAACCAAGGCATATAATAGTTAAACTATCCAACTTCGAGGAAAAAGCGAAAATCCTGAGAACAGCAAGAGAAAAGAGGATGGTCACATATAAGGGTTCTCAGGTAAGAATATGTGCAGATCTATCAACTGAAACCATGAAGAAGAGAAGAGAGTGGACCAATATCTTCCAGAAGTTGAAGGAAAATAAGGCCTCCCCTAGAATTCTTTACCCTGCAAAGCTATCTATTAAGATAGATGGGGAAATAAGGGTCTTTCAAGATAAGGAAAAACTTAAAGAATATGCTGTGGGACACCCTACTCTGAGGAAAATCCTTGCTGACTCACTATGGCCAGAAGACCATCACCCACCAAACACAAACAGGAGACCATCCTATACTCCAACCTCACCAAGAAGCCAACAGACTAACCATAATCACCAAGAACACACGGCCACAGGTAGAACACAGAACAATAAAGAAGCCCCTAATGAAAACACAACAGAGCTATGAAAAGGGGAATAAGATAAAAAACACACTAAAAAACACAAAAGGCCAGAAATGAACCCACCACAGATATTATAATAACTCTAAATGTCAATGGCCTGAACTCCATCATTAAAATAAAAAGGCTGACGGACTGGCTCAGAAAACATAATGCATCAATCTGTTGCCTGCAGGAAACACATATTAAATTCACAGACAAGAATAATCTAAGAATAAAAGGCTGGAAGAGGATATATCAGGCTAGTGGTGAATCAAAAAAAGCAGGGGTCGCAATCTTAATCTCTGATGAAACAGACCTCAAGGTTCAAGCCATAAAAGGAGACAAGGAGGGGCACTTTATAATGCTCAAGGGAACACTTCACCAGGAACCAGTGACCATAATAAATATATACGTGCCAAATGAGAGACCCGTGAAATTTGTCAAACAGACTATTCAGAACATGAAAGAAGATATTACAGACTCAGCAATTATTGTAGGAGACTTTAACACGCCACTATCAGAGAAAGACAGATCTTTGGGAAAGAAGCTCAGCAGAGAGGCTATAGAACTAAATACCACAATAAGACGACTAGATATGATGGACATATTCAGGACCTTCCATCCAAATGAAAAAAAAAATACACATTCTTCTCAATTCCACATGGCACATTTTCAAAAATTGACCACATGCTGGGACACAAGTCAAGCATAAGTAAATTCAAACACAGAGATCATACAGACATCCTTCTCTGACCACCATGCCATAAAGCTGGAGATTAATAACAGGACCACTAGTAAAACAAGGGCAAAAAGTTGGAGGATGAATAACGAACTTCTGCGGCATGAATGGGTAATGACCCAGATCAGAAGGGAGATCAAAACATTTCTAGATATTAATGAAAATGAGAGTACTAGATATTAATGAAAATGAGAATATAAAAATCTCTGGGATAGTGCAAAGGCAGTTATCAGAGGTAGTCTGATTGCAATAGCAGCATACATGAAAAAGGAAGAGAGACACTCACAAAAACTTCAGCAACTAGAACAGAGCCAGCAGAATAATCCCTCCAACAGTAAAAGAAAAGAAATAATAAAAATTAGAGCAGAGTTGAACCACTGGGAAGACAAAAAAACAATGCAAAAGATTAATACAGCAAAAAGTTGGTTCTTTGAAAGGATCAATAAAATCGATAGGCCACTGGCAAACCTGACCAAAGAAAAGAAAGAACAAGCAACAATAGACAGAATGAGGAATGA
>PVJH01019196.1:0-43352 GCA_004026705.1 Nesogale talazaci | reverse complement strand
ATTCGAGTGAATTCCGACACACACAGACCCCTCGGACACCCCAGTGGGCCTGGGCTGGGGAGAGCATGTTAGGATGCCCTGTCACCGACCACGGCGTGGGTGACAGAAAGAGCACAGAGGGGGACTCCCTGGAGGAGGGGGACGGGAGGGCGGAGGGCAGCTCCTGGAACCCAGACAAATGAACCCAACAGGCACAGACCCTCAGGGCCCCCACTCTGCTCGGGGAAGCCACTTAGTCACGACCCCCAAGTGTCTGTGGGGAGATTCGGGGACCAGAGGTTAAGAGGTTGGCTCGAAGCCACCCAGCTGCCCAGAGACTGCAGGGTCCCGGGCCCCTCACAGGACGTACCCTGGGGGGAACAGAGCACAGTCCAGCCTCAGTCTCCACGGTAAAAGCACTGGCACCGTACGGCCCCCTCCACGCGGCACTCAGGCAGGAGTGCTGCTGGGCAGCCTGTAAGGGGGTCCATGCGGAGCAAGGACTGGGAGGGTGGGGCCTTTGTGCTGTGCATGGGGACGCTGGGCCTGAGAGCCCCTAACCACCGAAATGCAGTGCCCCAAATCCATGCCTGAAAGCAGCGGATCTCAGCCTGTGGGGTCCAATGACCCTTTCACCGAGGTCACACGATTCATCACAGCAGCAAAATGACAGTGATGACGCAGCAACGGAAATGATCTATGTGGGGGGGTCAGCACCCCATGAGGAGCCGTATGAAAGGGTCCTGGCGGCACGAGGAAGGTGGAGAAGCACTGCCTTACCGTGGGTAATAAACCACCATCACCACCACCACCACCACCACCCCCCTCCCCAGCAGACGGGGAAGGGCGCGGCTGTGTCTTCCAGGTGGGGAAGAAGGCGTGTTCGGGGCTGCTGTCCCAGGCACACTTTTGCAGCCCATGAGACATGCTGCTGACATCACCGTTACCGGGCGTCCTGCGAAGAAGGCAGCTGGCAAAGGTTTTGTCACATCCATATTTACGGCGAAGCTTTAAGATGCAAATGGTCCTCAAGCCGCCACCACCATCACCACCCCCTGCCCCCGCCCCACCAGTTAGGGTGGGATTTAATTAAAAAAGACAGCTCTGGTAAATAAATGCAGGCGCCCAAGGGGATCGTGGTGGGTCAGGACCAACTCCACACACACACACACACACACACACACACACACACTGCTTCCCCAGCAACCCCAGGTCTCAGAGCGCTGGGCAGCAGGTCCTGGGGGGCCCCCAGCACAGGGGTGCTACAGCAAGGGCGGGCTGTGTGGGGTCGGAGCCTGCATCTGGGCGGTGGTGTGGGGAGGTCAGCGTGCAGGGGTTAAATGCCTCACCCAGCACGGTGCCCAGGGCTAGCGCATCAGCCTCTCTCCTGCCCCCCATGACAACGACTGGGTGTCCCGACCGCCTGTACAGATTTACTTAGCTGGGCTTCATATAAAGAAAATCATGCCCCTCAGAAAGCCCCAACAACAAGATAAACCCAGAGCAACCTGAATCCACGAGGCAGCAGGGAAAAGGAAGACCAACCCTGGTGGCCTGGTGGTGACATGTGGGGCTGCTCACCACCAGGTCAGCAGTTCAAATCCACAGACGGCGCTGAGGGAGGGCAAGGGGGTTTTCTACTCCTGTGAAGAGAGCGTCTCCGAAGCTCACAGGGCAGTTCTGCCCGGTCCCGTAGGGTGACCAAGAGTCAGAATGAGCACGGTAACAGTGAGTTGGAACTGGGAATTAAAGCGGGTCCAGGGTGAGAAGAGGTCCAGTGTGAAAAGCTGAAGCACGTTTTGGCTGTCCGTGGTAACCTAAGCACATCTGCAGCAGGAGCTCGGCGGTGTCGTGGGTTACATCGGGGGCTGCTGGCCATAAGGTCAGCAGTTCCAAACCACCAGCCGCTGTGCTGCAGACAGATGAAGTTTCCTCCCCCGTGAAGAGCTGCGGCTTCAGAAACGGGGAAGGCAGCTCTGTGGGCCGGCGAGGAGTCGGCCTCGTCTGGATGGCGGTGAGTCTGGGGGACGTCTGGCCTCCTTGGGGCTTGACAGCTGCAGTGGGCCACAGACAGCATGATGGAGCACGCGAATGATGTGTCCATAAAACCGTTAAAAAAAATAAAGTAACGCGTGTGCAAAAGGGTGGGCGCCCAGGCGGGGTTGGGGAGGGGGGTAGTACATCAAACCAGAAGAAGCTTGGCGAGCAGGAGTGTGAGTCACCACTTTATTTTACTTAATTTCTCTGGCTGCAAATTTCTCAAAACTAACAGAAGCATATTTTACAGTTCGAGGAGCACTGAGAACGTATCAAACTTGGGATCTTTCCACTGAAACGTGTCCAAATAAGATTTATGAATGCCAGAGCTGCGCTGCCCGGGGATGGGAGAGCTGGCTTTGTGGCAGCCCTTGGATTAAGTAGACGGATTGTGCTGCATTCGCCCTGATCAGAAGAGAAACCGTCTTTCAAGGAACCCTTAGCTACCTGGAACCAGGTCTCCCGCCCACGGCAAGCGCTCATCTCCGGTCTCACAGCGCCACCCGGTGGCCACGGTGCTCCCTGCACCCAAGTGGCCATCCTTTCCCCACAGCCTCTCCAGAAAGCACCAGCGACCACCCTTCACCGATAGGGGACCTCGTGGTGACACGTGAGCTTTGTTTGGTTCTTTACTGACCCTCCGAGTGGACAGAACTCGTGCCAGATGCCCAGAGACTCTGGAAAGGGGCCTGTCACAGAGTCCACGGCGAGGAGGGTCCCAAGCCTAGAAGGTGAACCAGGTACAAGCTCCGTGCTTCCCCAGGCAGAATAGTGACCGGACAAAGTCACTGCCCTCGAGTGGATGCCCCAGGGACTGGACAGCCTCATCTTCTCCCACGGAGCAGCTGCTGGGTTTGAACCACCAACCTTGTGGCTACTCTTAGCAAACAGACGAGGGCTTACCGGCGCCACCAGGAAAGTTCCCAGGAGAGCAGGAAGCCACACCCTCACTACACGCCCACTTCATGCCAGGCCCAAGCTCCGGAGTCCACCCCCAACGACTGGTCTCTCCAAAGGTCAATGTCACGTGTCCAAGTGGCACGGGTGGTCGGTCACCCTGTGCAGGGCACGACCAGTGATTCCCAATGCAGGCCGCCCCACACACACCGCACTGCAGAACAGGCCACCGCGGGGACTCATCTAAGCAGACCACTGCTCTGCCCCCCGTGCTGCCTGACGGGTAGTGGCAGAGGGGACTCAGGCGGCGCTCCCGGGACCCCAGCCCCCATACCCTCCCCTCTGTCCTGACCCGGCAGGGCACAGGTCCTCAGAGGAGAGCTAGCCAAGAGCAAGGGGCGGGTAGCCCAGGAAAGGGCCGGGTGGGCATCATACCCATGCTACCAGCTGTCTCACACCGATTACAGGTGGCAACTTGCAGGGCACCCGTCTGCACCAAGGTGCTGTCACACACACACACACACACACACACACACACACACACCGCCTGCACATGCCTCTCCACAGCGGACCACACTGTCCCCGCATCACCCACGGCTGCCCAACAGCAGACCCCAGCAGGACAGGAACCCGGGGCAGCCCGGGGCCTCTGGCCGGTCCTAGCCAGTGTGCCAAACAAGAGCAGCCCACAGCGACAGCGTGCTCCTGCAGGCGAGCGCGGTGAGGTGTCCGCTCCACACCCGACACATGCCGTTGGAGGGACAGGCCCTGCCGAAGGACATCATGCTGGGTGAAGGAGGGGGCAGGGGATCAGAGGAAGACCCTCCACTCACAGCGGCAGGAAGTCGTGGGTGCGAAGGCCCCTCAAAAGGACTGGGGGGACAAGAATTAAGAGAGAAGAATGGCATGGCCTCAGAAGCTGACTCTTCCACTTAGCTTAAAGTCGGGAGGACCCTGATGGGTAAAAGCCTGGGATTCTGGAACATCACAGTGGAAGGAGGGGGACACCTCAACAGCTGCACTCTGCTCCTGCCCCCGGAGGAGGGCCATCTACCCAAGAGACGGGCAGTGCAGTGGACAGCACACATGGCCCCTGGGGACCAATGGGGAGAGAGAAGTGGACAGGTTCTGGGAGCCAGGACAGAGTGGCTGGCACGGCTAGGCCCACTGCGCCCTCTGCTGGCCACAAGCAGCCATGGCGGGGCAGACTTCCAGGATGCCCTGTGCAAGGTGCCCAGTGCCTCCTCTGGCGAGTGCCCAATTGTTGAGTGTGAGACCAGAGAGGGTGGGCGGGCTGCTGGGCACAGCAGGGCAGGTGGACATGGACACCAGTGGTGGGAGTGCCCAGAGACCACACTGTCGCCCACTTCTCAGGGCAGGGAGCAGCCACCTCCCCTGGCTCTGACGGCCAGGGCCCACAGGTGGCCCACCCTCGGCTTCCATCTGCAGGACACTCAGGCCTGGTGTCGCTCCGCCTGTGGGCACCTCCCGCCCCGAGTGTGTTCAGCACAGCCACCCCAGGAACGGCACCCCAGGGTCCTTGGAGGGCCTGTGGGGTGTGCAGGAGTCTGGGTGGGGGGTGAGCGGCGGGCACACCCAGGCATGCTACTGTCCCCCAGGAGGAGGCCCAGGCCCTGCAACCAGAGCTACCTCATGCGCTGACACTGGGCCCTGCAGGAGACACGGGCAAGAGGGTGGCGGGTCCACCAGGAGGAGGCAGAGAGGAGAGAGAGGAAGGGACTCGTGAGGACCCGGCCCACACTGGCTGCAGGCTCTGCCCAATGCTGCACCCAGGAACAGGCGGGCCAGGACCCCCAAAACGCCCCAGGGACACCTGTCCAGCCTGCTGGGCTGGGCTGCCCCACGACCAGCGCCGCGCCCTACACGAGAAGCTGCCAGCTGCAGGCCGGGACAGCCCCTGGTGGACGCTTTGCAGGGCCGGGGTGAGCCTGCCTCCCAGCGCTCGCTGCCCCTCACCTGAGCGTGGCTCGGAGGCACCGCCCTGTCTGAGGCTTCCGGGCTTCAGGAACGGGCTCAGGTCACAACTCACAGCCAGAAGGGCCTGGGCTGGCCGGCTCCAAGCCTCGGAGGCAACCAAGGGCAGTGGGCGGGGAGAGGCAACGTGGGCAAAGCGAGTGCCCCCGGGTGCCACAGAAGACCTTGGCTGCCAGCCGACAGGTCTCCTTGCAGGGACGGCAGCCCCCAGGGTCAGGCGGCGGCGGCTCTGGCGTGTGGAAGGGGTCTGAGGAAGCCAGCAGCAGAGGCACAGTGGTCGGAGTCAGAGCCGCTAGGGAGGGAGGGGGCGCGCCGGACACTGTGCTCATGTGAGGCTAATGGGGGGAGGCACCCAGAGTGGAAGCCAAGTCCATTCAGCTGGCACCTGATGTGGCATCTTCCGTGTGCAGAGGCCGCACGCCACGGACACTGCACAGCCACCACCATGGGAAGGAAGCAGCTCTCGGAGGAGAGGGTTGGGAGAGTGGCAGCACCCCCGCAGGGCACCCCCCTTCCTTCCCTACCTGCCTCAGCGAGCTCCCTCCCTGGTAACCCAGCACCAGCTCTACCCTGGCTGGAAGCCCAAGGGCAGGGTAAGTTCAACTCCGCTCCTGCCCTGTAGCTGGCATCACACAACGGGGTCACAGCGGCTGTCCCCAAGCCCCGGGTCTGCTTCTCTCCTCCCGCGACACCGTCATCCAGGGACCGGGGCAAGGTGCTCGGGCAAAGGGCGGGGTGGAACAGCCCCACGGTGGAGGCCCAGTCAGAAAGCGCCCTCGCCCGGAGGTGCCGAGAGGACACATCAGAACCATCTGAGAGAACGCGGCCACTGACCCCCCTTCCACCCCTAGCCCGGCGGCCCCCAGGGGCCCCTACCTTGAGGGTCTTGTCCGTGGAGGCTGAGAGCAGCAGGTGGCTCTGGGCGGGGACAGGGCACCACTGCACGCCATGGACAGGGGCCGAGTGGCCCTGCAGGTGGAAGAGCACACGCCGGGGGAGGTGGGTCTCCGTGGACGGGCAGTCCAAGTATGGCCGGATGAACTCAGATACCCGCGGGGCCAGGCCGCGCGGGACTGGGCGGGGGGCACACCCGGCCAAGGGGCCCGGGGGCTCTGCACCCACACTGCCGCCCAGGGCCGGGGGTGCTGCTGGCGACTGTCTCAGTCTTTTCGGGGTGTACGGGACGACGCAGTCCTCACGCTTTGACTTCCCGGAAGGGCCGCCGTCTTGGTCGCCCCTGGACACGTCAGACGAGGTCGGGGCCCAGAAGGTCGGCGTCGCGGGGGCACAGCTCTCCTGGGAGGGTCTCGCTCCCCCGAAGCGGGAAGCCGTCAGAGGGTGGGGGCCAGCCCGAGGTTGGCTGAGCCACGGGGAAGGGCCAGGAGGCTCACTGCGGGGGGCAGTGGCGGCTGGCTCTGTCCTGGACCACTGCAACCGGAGGCTGGGGCCACTCCGCCCCTCAGTTCTCCCAAGAGGGGCCAGCGGGAGGCGGAGGCGGCCACCCCGACCTTCCACGAGGCGGCCAGGAGTTTCAGCGCTGGACTTTGTGGGCTGCGGGTGCCCTCCCGTGGGGGTCACCAGGTCGGGCTTAAGCTCCTGTCCCGGAGGGCTGGCCACGCCAGCTGGGTCCTCTGCCTGGCTGGTGGCAATGAGACTCCCCGCAGGTTCCGGCTCAGTCTCTGAGTCCGAATCGTCATAAGCCACCAAGGACGCCATCGAGGGCCGGCTCAGCTCCTTGCTGCCCTTGGAAAATGGACCACCTACAGCCACACGAAGCCGAGCATCAGAACACGTGCTTGGACAGGCAGTTCAGAGAGAACACGCCCCCTGGGGAATTCCAAGACCGAAACCCACCAAAACCAACCCAGAGCCACCCTATAGGACGGGGAAGGCCTGCCCCTGGGGGTTTCCGCAACTGCCTGTCACGGGGGTGGGGGTGGGGGGCTTATTGTGCCAACCTGGCCGATAGGAGTGTGTGATTAAGAAGGTGGCCGTTTGATTGACGGGCAAAGAGATAAATGGCTCAGCAAGCCCCGCTTCTCTTCCTCTTGCTCTCTGGTGATCAGACCAGCGTGCGGCTGCTTGCTCTCTGCCTCGACTCCTAACCTATGCTACCTGTGGGACTGCCAACCCATGGACTATGTCGCTACAGCTTGGGATTCCTTTGAGGCCTGCTTCGCCACACTGCTGGTTATACATCGCTGGAGGATGGGACTTCGGATCCGTATTGCCGACTGTTGGTTGGCACCCTGCTATTTGTTGCCTGTGACCAGACTGCCTGCATAGCCCTACGGAAGACTCAGCTGTCTGCTTCCTTGACCGTGGACTCAGCTGCCCATGTGAGTTGAAGGATGCCCAGGATATTAACTGTGCCACAGGAGTGAGCTCTCTGTACTGCTGTGTGGACTGATTAGCTGTTATATTCTTATGTATATATAAAATCATAAGTGTCCTGGGTTTTGTTTTGGTTTGGTTTTTACTTGGAGCCCTTCCAGACTCCTTTTCCTGGTTTTATTCCTCTAGAGAACCCCATCTAACACAAAATCTTTACAGAGCAGACAACTTTGTCTCTGTCCTGTAGCACCACTGATTGACTAGAACCAAGGAACTTGCACTGCAGGTAGCAGCCCAGTGCTGAGTCCCCTGCATCGCCAGAGCTCAAGATAAAGGCCACGAGGGAAACAAAACATAAGCGCTTTCCCCCACGCCCAACTTCACACATTCCAAGGTGCCGCTTGAAAATGGGGACCTGGGACTCAGCCCAACCAGAAATAAGCAAGAAATAAGAGTTGACTCCAGACCATAGAGAACTCAAAGGTCTGGCTTGAGCCTCGAGGTCTTTTCCGAACTCCCCCAATGCGACGGTCTCAACAACAGGCACTTGGGAGATGAGATGGGGTGGGGAGTGGGGGGCAGGGGCTGAGTGCCCCAGGATGTGATCATCACAATGAACGGAGAAAAGCTGGCACTGGCCAGGGTTTTCTCTTGCTTGCCTCCACAATCAGTGATTGTGGAAGGAGAAAGTGAGAGCTTGATCGACACGCTGCAAGGGGTAACTCAGCTGCTAAGGAGAGCTGAACAGCAGGGATGACACTTGGGGGCTAAGGTGCACCTGGCTCAAGCCATGGTGCCCTCCGTGACCTCGGTGCCCATGACAGGGGGACACTGCATAAGGAGGACCGGTAAAGAACCGGTACATCTCTATTGTGGGGCAGAGAAGAGGACCGGAGGTACCACGGACTACCAAAGGGCAAGCCATTCTATTTCGTAGGGCCCGGGAGCTCCCTGGAGACAAGGCCGGCGGCACTGTGCCTCACGTCCTTCAGACATGTTGTCAGGGGAAACCCGTCCCTGGAGGACAGCGTGCTGGTAGGGTCGTGGGGTGGCAGAAGAGAGGAAGGCCCTCGACGAGGCGGGTAGACGTCGTGGCCACGGTCCGATGGGCTCGGGCACAGGAACAATGGGGAGGACGGTGCAGGAGCAGCCTGCTTCAGGCTCTGGTGGGTCAAAACCAACTCGGTGGCGCCTACCACAGTCACCAAGGTGTCACGTGGGGTCTCCTGAACGTGGTGGGGCGCAAGGCTGCCATCTCGAGAGCCGTGGGTACACTCACTGGTTTCCGACGTACGCCAAGGTTAGGCCTTGAATGAGGGAGGCCGACGAGGCATGGATGCTGGGGAAGAGTCTGAGAGCAGGGGCTGCGCAGGAGAGGAGAGAGACTGGGCCACCCTGGAAGACAGAGCCGTGGCTCCGAGGCGCACCCACGGAAGCTGTTGGATCAAGCCCTTTCTGCCGTGTCTGCTTCCAACGGGGCAAAAATACAGCAGGCGATCAAAAAGAGGCAAATGCCCTTGTTCTCAGAACCTGCCGATCGTGACCCAAGGTTATGGAAAAGCTTTGAAAAAAAACTTTTCATTGCTGTAGTCAGCTTTTACAGTAGCCCTTTAAGCATGAATATATGAAGGTATTGTTTCTTTTTTTGTTTCTTTTGGGGGGGGGGGCATCACTGCCCTCTGGTGGGAGTGGGAGGCCCAGCCTTGCTCCTGGAGAGCTGCTGCTGGATTTGAACCGCCAAGCCAGTGGGGGGCAGTCCAGCACACAACCACTACGCCAACGGGGCTCAGGCCTAAGCATGAATATATGTATGCAAATCTTTACATATATGAACACACCTGAGTCCTGCACATCCCAGGGGCAAACAGATGGATTCTGGGCCCCCACTGAACTCTAGCCCCAATCCAAGAACGGTTAGTTCTGATCACCTGGCCCTGCATGAAGTGACCACTGAAGATAAGGGCGCCACAGCAAAGTGTGGTGAAGAAAGTAAATGGTGCCCGGCTACCAATGGGATGAGTGTCGGGGGTCTTGAAGGCTGGTGGTCAAACAGGCAGCCTTCTGAGTGACGGGTCAGCCACGCCCACATGGAAGAAGCACAGCAGCCTGTGTGATCCAAGATGACAATTACAAAATTTGAGTATGACAAAGGGGAAAGCATCAGTGCCTAAATTGGAAACGCCCAGTTTTTGGACGGCTAAGGAGGGTCATGGGGGCCCCAAGCCCATCTGCAGAGCACCTACAGTCCCAAGAGCTGGCAGATCCCCTCCACCCCAAGGGATTTTTCTAAGTGCAAGTAGTGCGTGCTTGTTCTGTGACAAACCTGGTTTTCTAAATATTCACAGTGGTCCTTTCTTTCTGACCCACTATTTGTATTGTTATCCCTGTACTGTTATTTTATCCTTTCCACTTTATCTTTGTTGTTCTTCTTCATTCTTTCTGTTGGGTTTCCCAGTTTGTGAAGCACAGAGAGGTCTGAGGCATAGAGGTGAGAACTGACACACGTTCTTGGAGGGGAGGGGGAGATGGAGGTGGAAGATGGGGAAGGTGAGAGGGTTGGAGGGCAAACGATGTACATGGGGAAGGGGGAAGGCCACTCTGTAGAACTGAGGGTGACTACACAGCTGAGGGATTTCACCATGGGGAGAGGTGGAGAGAAAGTGTTCTTTGTGATGATGATTGAACTCCTGGATTGTGTGATATGTCGATTAAGTGTCAATAAAACTGATAACTTGCAGATCTTTATCCTGAAGTTATGAAGTTATTCCTGAGTATGTGCCTGCTACAAAATCGAAGTTAAGCTCTCAAATAAACAAATCCATCATCATTTCATCTAATGTTCACCCAGAAGTCAACCTTATATTTTACCCAAATTGTGTTTCAGGAGGCCTGGTGATAACACTTAAAATTAAAAGTGCACTCTTCAGACTGTTTGCTAGACAGACAGGAGGAATCTGGTCTCCACAATGGGGACTCTTCACCCAAGGGAGTTTGCTGGGTGGCATCCTGGAAGTCGCCATCTTGGATAGTTCGCCTATGTGTTTAGAAATTAAGCAAACTATGCTTAAGGCCTGCTCTGCCTCCACTGGCAAATACAGTCAATTAATTCATCTTAAAACACTTGTGGTGATGGCAACATGTATACAATGTGCTTGACACGATGGACGGATGGGTGGTTTGTGACAAGAGCTATAAGCGTCCCTAATAAAATGATTTGAAAAAGGAAGAAGCTGATCAAATGCAAATGCTCTCTTCCCCCACTTCAGATTCTCAGCATTCCTAGTACAGGGCAAAGGAACAGAGAGACATCAGCACAGCTGACAAAAATAGCATGTACAAGATCGGGGCAGAAGCACTGCAAGCGGTCTCTCTCACACACAAGAAAGTAGGCGCATCTCAATCAAATCTTACAGAGGTTGGCTAAGGTGGATTGTAAATGCTGCACAACAGACAGACCAGACGGATCCCCTGAGCCAGAGCGCGAGAGAGAGCAGTAAAATTCTCCAAGTGGGCCCTCTCACTTCTGGGACACAGCTGGCCTCTGACCACAAAGGCTGAGGGGATGCAGAATTACAAGGGGTTCTGGCAGCTGCTCACAACTCCATCCCTGAGGAAGAGGCCAGTGAGACCCACAGAGGAGACAAACAGCACTGGCACGCCCCTTCTGTCTCCTGCCGGGGCTCGCCACAAATGTACTGCAGCCATGGGTCCCTGCCTTCCTGAAATGAGAGTCACGGGATGGGTGATTTTCACCTAGAGAACTTCACGGAGAGCCTCCCCGGAGAGAGGCACCAGCCCAGCAGTCCGCGTGGCTGCCTCTCTGGCATGACTCTCAGACAGTCGCAAAGAAAGGAGTGGCCGCAACGTGAGGAAAACTGGAATCGCGCTGGAGGACTGGGCGGCAGATGGAGAGAGCGTGCAGAAACAGTAGGACTCGGCCTGTGGAAGCTGGAGTTGGCCTTATCTGTTAAAGTGTGGGGACCCCTTGGAGGCCCTAGCACTTTGTACCCAAAAAGAACGAGCACCAAAACCAACTAGTCGACATCCAACCGTTTCAGGAGGTAGCACGTGAGCAAGAAGCCGTGGTGAGGGGGGGAGAAGGTCAAGCTGCACTCAGTGCACTAGCCAACAAGGCTCCTGGAACTGATGGAACACCAAGGGAAACGCATCTGCAAGCTGGTGAAGCGCTGGGAGCACTTCCTCATCTCTGCCAGGAAATCTGGAACGCAACTGCTTGGCCAACTGACAGGAAGAGCCTCGCAGCTGTACCACTCCACAGAAAGGTAGCCCACTGGGTTGGAGGTTCAATTCCAGCAGTGGGGCGGGGCCTCCTACTCCCACCACCAGAGAGCAGTGATGCCCAAAAACAAAAAAAGAAAGAAAGAAAGAGAGCCCAACAGAATGCTCAAACCACGGGAGCGTCTCACCGATACCACATTGCAGTAAAACGCTGCTGACGACCATCTGCCATGGGTGTGGCGGTGCACTGACAGGGAGCTGGCGGAGGGATGTGCTGGACGCAGGCAAGGACAGGGGACAAGGAATACCGCTGCTGCTGTCAGAAGTAGAGGGCACCTGGATGGCACTGACTTGTTTTACTGACTCTGCAAAGGCGTTCGACTCTGGGGATTGTTCCGTGAAAAGAGTAGCAATTCCAGGACACTCATGAGGAACGTGTACGTAGCTCAAGAGATGGTTGTGTGAGTAGAACAATACTGCATGGTTCAAAGTCGAGAAAGGCTGCATCCTTTCACCATCATCAGAGGAACGGGGTTACGAAAAAGAATGGGCCTCAGGGTTGGAGGAAGGCTTATGAAGAGTCTGTGCTGTGCAGACGGCACAACCTTGGTAGCTGAAACCGAGGAGGAACTGAAAGTCGTGTTGGTGAGGATGAAGGTTGGCAGCCTTCAGCACGGATCAGCGCTCACTGTCAAGAAGCCCCATGTCCTCACAACTGGAGCAAAAGGTAGCACCAGGATACAGGGAGAAAATATTCAAGTTCTCGAGGAGTTCATACTGCTCATGGGAGCCGCAGTCAAGAGATCAAAAGACACACTGAACCGGGTAAATCTGCTGCGCAGACCTCTCTAGAGGATTGAAAAGCACGGATGCCACTGTGAGGGCCAAGACGCACCTGGACCTAGCCAGGTGGCAGTCGGCTGGGAAGACTGGGGCTGAGCCCCGGGGGCGCAGTGGTTGAGTGTGGGACTGCGGCCCACTGGCTTGGTGGTTCCAATCCAGCCTCAGCAAGGCTGGATAGCTCCAATGACCACCAGAGGGCAGTGATACCCCCCCCCAAAAAAAAAAAAAGGAAGACTGCAGAAGAGTCGAGACCCTTGAATTGTGGTGCTGGCAAAGGACACGGAAAGCGTCAAGGACTGCTCAGAGGATGAACTGGTCTGTCTTGGACAGAGTCCGGCCAGAGCGCTCCGCAGAGGCCAGAATAGAGATCCTCAGGGCACATGGGCAGTCCTGGAGAAGGGACAGCAAGCTCGATGAAGGGGAGGGGTGGTGGAAGAGAGGGAGGCCCTCGGTGAGCTGCACGGACACTGAGGCTGCCCACACAGGCTCAGGCACAGGGACAGGGCCAGGCCGTGTCTCCTTCAGCTGTGGGCAGCGGCGCTCTGGGTCAGAAGCCGCCTGCTGGCACCTGACAACAATAACTAGCCCCGAGGTGGGTGAGGCCGGCTCATGGCTTCCCACGCACTAACGACCATCAGTCTCCAGTCCCCTGGAACAGCAGGAGGAGAGGAGGAGCCAGGAAGAGGGGGAGGAAGTGGGATTGTGACTGACCACCTCCCTGAGCAGAGGCCTGCTTTGCCAAGAGACCAAGATGAACTGAACTGGGCCTGACTATCATGGGGGAGTGATGTCATCAAAACTTCCAAGGAAGAATCCTGTTCAAAAGGGAGGTAATGCAGAAGAGTCTCACGTTCTCAAAGGATCCATCCAGACTTTCTGGAGCCACGGACAATGCAGGGATCCCAGAAACCATTACCCTAAGATGACCTTCGAAACTTAAACCAAAACATAGCCTGAAGTTTTCTAAAAGCTGAGTATTGGCTTAGCTTAGCTCATACAGATTGCCTGCCGTGAGTGCCATGCTCTTGGAAGAAGCAGCTGTCCCAGAAGATGGATGATATGGAGGAGAGAGGGCCATCGGATCGGGAGGAAGGCTTATGAACAACTGACACAACCTTAGTAGCAGATGGCACAGCGCTGCTGGCTCAAAGTGAGGAGGACTTGCAGCTCTTGATGATGAAGAGCAAGGATTGCAGCCTTCAGCCAGGATTACAGCTCAATGTCAAGAAGACCAAAAGCCTCGCGACTGGACCGGGGGGTTTGTCATGATGAACAGAAAAGATGGAAGTTATCAAGGACTTTATCTTGCTTAGATCCACAGACGAAGTTCCCGGAAGCAGCAGTCAAAGAGGTAAAATGACACACGAGGCCTCTTAAGACTATTGAAAAGCCTTTAAAACCCCAGGTGCTGGATCTTTTGATAGCCAGGCACCATCAGCTCTCTTTACCACCACTGCATGAAGGCTTGAGGGTAAACAAGCCGCCATCTATCTCAGAAGCAACAAAGTCCACATGGAAGAAGCACACCAGCTTGAGGGACCACGAGATGTCGAAGGGATCAGAAATCAGGCATCAAAGAACATAAAATCATGTCGTTGTGTGCCCACCTTCCCATTGGGATCACTGAAGACATAAGCATAAGCAAGAGTGGTGAAGAAAGCTGATGACACCCAGCTATCAAAAGATATAGCATCTGGGGTCTTAAAGCCTTGAAAATAAACAAGCCGCCATCTAGCTCAGAAGCAACAAAGCCCACATGGAAGAAGCACACCAGCCGGTGTGACCACAAGGTGTTGAAGGTATCAAGTATCAGGCATCAAGGAACTAAAAATTTTATTAATGTAAATAAGGGGAGGTACAGGACAGGGACTCAAAGTCCATCTGCAGGTAATGGACTTCTCCTTACAGAGGAGTTGCAGGGAAGAGACAAACTAGTCAGGGTGCAGTGTAGCAATGATGAGACATACAACCTTCCTCTAGTCCTTAAATGCTTCCTCCTTCCCACTATCATGATCCCAAATCTACCTTACAAAACCGGCTGGACCAGAGGATATACACTGGCACAGATAGGATCTGGAAACACAGGGAATCCAGGACAGATGATCCCTTCAGGACCAGTGATGAGAGTGGCCTTACTAGAAGGGTGGAGGGAAGGTGGGGTAGAAAGGGGGAACTGATTATAAGGATCTACATATAATCTCCTCCCTGGGGTATGGGCAATAGGGAAGTGGGTGAAGGGAGACATCAGACAGTGTGAGATATGACAAAGTAATAATAATTTATAGATTATCAAGGGTTTGTGGGGGGGAGCGGGAAGGGAGGGAAAAAATGAGACACCGATGCGATAGGAAGCAAATGTTATGAGAATGATGAGGGCAGCGGTGTACAGATGAGCTTGAAATACAACGGACTTACATATGGATTGTGATGAGAGGTGTATGAGCCCCAATAAAAGGATTTAAAAAAAAAAAAAGAATACTGAAAAGCAAGGATGTGATTTTGAGGTGGCTGACTGCCACGCTATTTTTCAGTCACCTCACACACATGAAAAATTGGACACTGAGTAGGGCAGACCAAAGAAAAAACTATGCCTTTGCATTCTGGTACTGACAAGGACTATTGAAAGCTCCACGGACTGCCAAAAGAACACACCAACCTGTCTGGGAAGAAGTATATCCAGAGGCAGGGATGACAAGATGTCCACTCACCTGCATCGGAGGGGATCAAACGAGAGCACTCCTCGGGAAGGACATCCTGCTGCTGCTCCTCCTCCTCCTGCTGCTCCTCCTCCTCCTGCTGCTCCTCCTCCTGCTGCTCCTCCTCCTCCTCCTGCTGCTGCTCCTCCTCCTGCTGTTCCTCCTCCTCCTGCTGCCGCTGCTGCTGGTCTGCCACAAAGGGGAAGACCTCCGACGAGGCGGATGGACACAGTGGCTGCAATGAGGAGCGGAAACAAGAGAACTGACTCCCGGACACCTAACAACATCAACAGCAACAAACCAGGCCAACGTGACAGCCCCAATTCAAATGGTGGCACCCCCAGAACCTGAGGGGGTGGTGAGTTTATGGAATGGGGGGCGGGACATGCCGAAAAGGGAAGTGTCGGTGGCCACACAACTGGAATGAACTCCGTGTCAGTGATGTGCAAGTAGAAGTGGTTGAATTACTTTATGTTCTGATAGGTATATTCAAAACAACAACAGCCTATGGGGGGTAAGGGAGGAGGATGGTCAAGAAAACCCCTATGGATCAGTACTCTACTCTGAAACACATGTGTTAACCATAATTCTAGTCATTGGGATCAACTTGACGGTGATGAAGGTGGTTGGGTTTGACTCTTTTTTTCTTTCCCACTAAATCAAAGAAAGTCTCAGCTTGGTAAAAGCAGACATGCTTGGTGGCTAACTGGATGGGCAGAGGTTCAAGTCTGCACAAAAGCACCTTGGGAAAAAGGCTTGACAATCTAACTCTTTTTTTGGGGGGGGGTGGCATCACTCCTCTCCGGCGGTGGGAGTAGGAGGCCCAGCCCCACTACTGGAATTGAACCTCTGTCCCAGTGGGCCGCAGTCCCGCGCACAACCACTATGCCACCGGGGCTCAGCCCCAATCTAACTCTTAAGACCGGGGGCATAGTGTATGATACTCACGTTTCCAACACAACTGCTAGTGAGAAATGGGTGCATAAGCAAACGTGGTGAGGAAAGCTGATGGTGCCTGGCCATCAAAAATATAGCATCTGGGGAGGGGGGGAGCTAAAGAAAAAAAAATATATATATATATAGCATCTGGGGGGTCTTAAAGGCCTGTAATTGAACAAGCAGCCATCCAGCAGGAAAGCAACAAAGCCCACATGGAAGAAGCACACCAGCCTGTGCGACCACAAGGCATCTGAAGTTCCAAAGCACACAGCCAAGTTGATGTGAAGGGGCAGGCACGAACGCAACACAGACCCAAAACCCACCTGCAAGATAACTGGACAGCCCCTCTCAGAGAGGCCATGAGTCGGATGACAAATTCAGGGTGCAGTAGGTACAGATGCACCACATAACTATCCTCTAGTCCTTTAAGATCGCCTCTCCTTACCTATCAGGGCTTTATGTGTTTCACCTCATTAAACACGGTAGATGGGCATATGTTCACTTGTACTATTTAAGATCTCTCAGTACATGAGGGGCAAGACAGACGACTCCTCAGAGTCAGGGACAGAAGTAGCCATACGTTTCCTGAGGGTATGGGAAGAGAGAGGGGAAGGCCAGGGGAAAAGAGGGGTTGGAAGCAGTGGTGATTGATTGTATAATCCCGTCCGATGGGACTGAACAACTGAATTACATATGGATATATTGGAATGTCAGCAAAAATAGTATTTTTAAAAAACGGGGGTGCCCAGGTCAGCTGACCTGACATCGTTCGTAAAGACAGTGTACTGCATCCTCGTGTGGGGAGTCGCAACGAGGCCAAGCTTGTGGGCAGCCACCTAAAGCCCCTCCCGCCCAGAAGAAAGAGTGATGAAAACCAGGAGGGATGTGGCGACACTGAGTCACGGGGAAAACGGGCTTCACGACCCCAAGACCAGAGAACGGGTTGGTGTCCGGCTACCAAGCCCAACTGCTCTGAAAAGGACCGCATTAGAAGGTTCTGGATAGAGTAGGGGAGAAAGGTGGGGCGGGGCTCAAAATCATAAAAGAAACCAGGTCTCGCTGGTTGGGATAGACTGGTGTCACACACACACACACACACACACACACACACACACCAGGACGATGGCTCTTGGTCACCCAGTGTGTCTGGGAATAGACTCCCACCGCCACATTGGGCCAATCAACCGTTTGGGCTCAAAGAGCGGGTCGGGAAAGGAGGCGTGGGCAGAGGAAACCGGGAATGGGGATCCGTGCTGGCACACCACAGGGTGGAATCAGAAAGTCCACAAACTGCTGAGTGGGAATTGACTGGCTGCTCTTTCCACGATGCCAAATTTAAAGTAGAAGGAGCCTCCTTATGACACACACATGGGGGCCACCGTGGGAGGGAATGCACGCCAGGACAACTGGTACTGCGGCCACTGAGCAGATGAACGGCCCGGTCTTCCCACTGAGCAGATGAACGGCCTGAGATGGGAACTCTCTGAAGGACCTGCAGCTCAAGCCAGGGACAGAAGATCCCACTCCCTGGCTGGAGAGGGCTCCAGGTCCGCCAGGTGCGGAACGCCGTGGTCACCTCGCCTTTGTCCTCCCCTAGACTGCGCCCCCACATCATGCCACTAAACCAGTGAGAGAGCCCATCTTTGTCACCACCACAGCGCCAAGCCAAGGGACCTGTGGCATCAGTGCACCCAAGGGAGGCGGAAGAATTCCGGGGTGTCCACCAAACCCAGCACACAGACTCACCCAGCTGCGAACTCCCCAATAAAAACAAAACACTTTGCGAAATTCTGAACCATCAGGTACGGTGCTGCCACCAAGCAGTTCCTAAAAAGTGGTACTTTGGTCTGGAGGTCAGGGTTTTCATCCTGTGACGCCAGCTCCAAGTACAAGCCAGAGGCCACGCGCAGACGGCAGAGGGTGCTGTGGGGCACTAATGAAACGCACAAGAACCATGGCCACGCGCAGACGGCAGAGGGCGCTGCGGGGCAATATGGAAGTATGCAAGGAAGAGTGCCTGCACACCGAGAGCAGTCAAGCCAGGTGCCACACCAGGTGAGCTCCTCCTTCCCGCCCCACTCTCACCTCCACCCTCCCTGTGGGTGGGGCCGCAGGGACGGATCTTTTATAAAAACCATTCCCCACAACCTATCACCCACAGGGCTCTGCGGTCAGAAACGCCCCCCGGTCAACCTGCCTCGCCAGCAACCCGACCCCACCTGCACGAACTCCAGGCCGGTAACTGCCACTCACTGTGCTCAAAAAAGCAACCTCCGAGCCATCAAATCCATTCTGAGCCCTAGAGACGCCATGGGCCCCGGAATTGACTTGTGAGCGTCGGCTGCAGGGAATCTTTACGGCCGTGAAAAGCCTGACCTCTCTCCGTCCAAGTGACTGGTGGGTTCAAAGAGCTGGCCTGGCAGTCACCACACCACACGCCAGGGTCCCTAATAAGCCTCCGTTGTGGTCAAGCCTCCCACCGGAGGAGGCCCTTCACACACAGGTCCAACCCAGACCGTGTGCTGGGAATGAGGCCGGCATTTCGCTTCTCTAACTTCCATCCTGAGCAGATCTTGGCAGGCCTCAATGCCTGTGCACAGCACTCTACGGCGCAGGGAACCACGGGCCCAGCTCAACTCTTCGGATGAGACACCCACAGGGGGCCATAGCCTTGACTGGCAAGGGCCCATGGGCAGGCGGAGGCACCAGAGCTGAGGAGGTACCAGCCCGGTGGGGTAGAGCCTCCAGACCCCACTCCCAGCAAGGCCAGGCGGCAGGAAGAAGGACCACGGGGCGCCCAGTTCCATCTGCCTCATGGACATTCATCCGGTCACCCAACAAACATTAGTGCACATCCACCTCTGACCAGGCAGCAGGGAGGGCCCATTGCTCAGCGCTGACCACGCTCACGTGCCAGTGGAGTTTTGAGTACAAACCGTGCCAAACGCACTGCCGTGGAGCTGGATTCCACTGACCACGACGCTGCAGGAGAGGTAGAACTGCCAACGGGGGTTTTCCATACTGTGCCTCTTTACCAGAGTAGGAAGTCCCGTCTTTCTCCCCAGGAGCGGTGGGGGGGGGGGGGGGTGTCTCAGCTGCTCCACTGCGCCACCAGGGCTGCAATCCCCAATCTCAAGTGTAACTGAGTGAGGACACGCATTACATCTTAAACCGGAGAAAAGAAAGGCAGGCGGATTATCTGGATGAGGGACAGCATCAGCATGAGGTCACAGGGCGTCCAAGCATTTACGGGGAACCGATGGGTCAAAGAGGACACAGAAAGACGGAGGAAGCTGTCACAGCCGCGCCACTGGCTGCAGATCCACTCATCACAGGTAGAGGCAGGTCTGCAAACCAGGACAAGGAATCTCTCGCTCATAGCAATCCTACAGGACAGGGGAGGGTTGACACGATCACTCTTCATGGGAGGAGAAAGCCCCATCTCTCTCCCAGGGAGCAGCTGCTGGTTTCAAACTGCTGACCTCGGGGTTAGCCGCCCAATGCTTAGGGCCACTACGCCACCAGGGCTCCTGAGACCATTTGGGGACACATCTTAAAGGTGAACGAGAATTTACAGATTGGTCAGGGCCCTCCAACCACGGCAGTCAGGGTCTGACCCAAGACTACTCAACCTCTGTATCCGCTTCTCCATGGAGAACACACCCAGGCAAGCCCCTAAGGGAGGTTACCCCTCCCAGGGCTAGTGAGGGAGAGGTGAGTGGAGGTGGTCCACTTTCCAATGCACTCTGCCTGAGGGCTGGACTATGCACATTCCTGGGCTAATGGTCAGAAGGAATCCAGTTCGGGGACTTACTCCCTGCGGGGACTTCCTCTATAAACCGAGTGCGCAGAACTTAAGCTCTGACACGGTGGGGGGGGGGGGAGGTGTAAGCCCAGACACAGTAAAAGTTGAAGTCCGCCTCCTCAGGTGAGAAACGCTAAGCATCAAGTAAGAAGGAAAAGAGGAGTGTTGAGGAGGGGTGGAGGCTGCACTTTTCCATAGGGACGCCTGCTCATCCACCCGAGAAGACTTCAGAGAGGAGATGTTGGGGTAAAGGTCCCAGGCAACCGGGTCCGCTGAGTGGGGCGACAGCGAGGTCAAAGATGATTCGAGGCGGGGCTGAGCCCCGGTGGCACAAGTGGCTGAGAGCGGGACTGCAGCCCGCAGGCTTGGTGGTTCAAATCCAGCGCCGGCCCTCAGAGCGGCACTGGGTAGCGCCCACGACCACCAGAGGCAGTGATGCCCCCTCCCCCCCAAAAATAAGACAACAACAAACAAACAAAAAAAGAATCAACAAAGATGATTCGAGGCAGGCAGGCAAAACTGGGGGTGTGGAGCTGAGTGGGGCAGCATAGACTTGAGAGTTTATTGCCTTTTCAGTTTCTCAAGTGAAAGTAAAAGCAAAGGATGCTTTTCCTGGATGGACAGGGATGAATTGAACCCGGAGGAAGAACCGAGGAGAGGGGCATTTTTCAGCCTCTCTAAAAGAACTCTGTAACCTCACCCTGACAGGGCAGAGGCCAGGCCAAGAGAGTAGGGGCCAGAAAGACGCCTGCCTGCCTGCGGGCCCCCAGAGAAGAAACTGTCCTGACTCAACAACTGCTTCTAGAACATTTCTTCAAGTTCCAATCCTGAATTGTAACCTGTTGGCTTCTTTGAAAAACCAAAACCAAAAATCCTTAAGAGTTCCGGGTGGCCAAAGCAAGCAATTCTAGAACCTGGCTGGAAAAATAAAAGAGGATTGTGTGTGAGACAGAGCAAGGAGGGCCAGCCAGCTGGAAGGCAGCAGAGAGTTAAAAGAGGCTCGGGAAGGGACAGGTGGTTGGCACTGACCACCCAGGCCCACGGGTGGTGAGGGCAGGCCGGTTTGGGGGAGGGGGGTGTTCCCTGTTGATTCCCCAGCTCTAGAAATATTCCCAGATGGCACGTGGGCGCCCTGCTGGCCTGGTGATTACACGTTGGGCTGCTCGTCTCCAGGTTGGCGGTTGGAAACCCTAGCCCTAGCCACTCTGCAAGGAGAAAGCGGAGGCTTTCTATGCCCTCAAGTAGTCTTGAAAAACCCCTGGGCTGGTTCAGTCCGCCCTAGATAGAGTCTCTGTAAGTCAGGATGGACTCAATGACAGTAAAATCGGGGGCCCAGCCAGGGGGCGGGGTTTGCATCGGAGCTTCAAGTCTGAGGACCCAGGCAGCCCGGGCAGTCTCACTCGGCGGACAATCCCTGGTGTGGGGGCTGACGGGGGCAGATCCTGCAAAGAAAGCCTCTGCCAAGGCGGCGCACCGGAGGCGAGCCGAGATGGGCTTTGAAGGACGGGGAGGAGTTAACCAAGCTGCCCAGTGTGAGAGGCATGCGTGATGGCAAGGATGACCCCGAGCACGCGCCGACCTGAAGGGATGGAAGACGAGGGAAGACGAACGGGGGTGGGGGGGGGGGTGACGGGCTCACATGGAGGCGCGCGGAGCGCTCGGGCCGCGTCCCGGTGCCGCCGGCCCGCTCCCACTCCGGGCCCGCCGCTCGCCACACGCACCGGAAGCGTCCGGTCCCCCCGGGGGGCCGTCCGAGCGGCCCTCCGCCGCCCAGCAGCGTTCCGCCGCGCCGCTGGGCTCGCCAGCCAATCAGATGCGGGTCGAGCCCCGGGCCCCGCGAGAACAGCCAATGGTGGCGCGGTTGGGCCGGAAGTTGTTCCGCCCGGACGGCGTTTCTCCGGACTCGCAGGCAGCGAGCGGCCGGTGGCTTAGCCTGCGACGCAGCCAGCCATGGTAGGGCCGGGTGAGTGAGGAAACGATCGAGGTAGCGAGGCCCGGCGGCACGCGGTGGCCTGGGCTCGCGGTGCCTCCAGTTTGCTGCCCGCGGGCTCCAGGGACGCCCCTCGCCCCCCCGTGGACCCCCAAGTGCCCCCGACATCTGTCAGCGCTGACCCTTCACCGTCTCCACCCTAAGGGGCGCGGGTCCCACCGAGTGGCGTGTCGGCCACGTGCCAGGCGTGCCCAGGCCACTCATCAGGAGCGCCGGGACGCTGTGTGTGCCGGGTTCCCAGGTCTGGACACTGAGTGGGGGAGCAGCGAGGTGGCGGCCACGAACGTGCCCGCACGGGACTGAAACGTAGCCCTGCCTGGCCACGGAAGCCCCTGAGCTCCCCCACCCACCCACGGCCCCGCCCGGGTGGACAAACGCCGCAGGGACTTTCCACCTCACCTCCCTGCCCCCGCCTCCCCACCCCAGTTCACCACACCAACCCCGGGGCGGGGGGGGGGGGGGGGCGTGGAAACTGAATGCGCAAGTCATCTCTCGGGCCATCTAGGGTGTGCGGGGCTGCTCGTGTAACCCCAGCCGCGCACCGGCTGATGCAACGAGGGGCTAATCGTTGGGTCTTTGCGTGGCTTTTCGGCCTTTCCCCCCGCCCCCCCCTCTCTGGCCGCCCCTCCTCGGGGTGGTCACGAGGCCCAGCTGTTTCCCAGAATCCAAGTGACTTCTCAGAAACCCCCAAAGTGCAAATAACTGAAGGTGGAGGAGGAAAAGAAAGCCTGTTTTAAAAAGCAAAACTGAAAGTAAGGGGAGGCTATTAAAGACCGCGGCACCGCCCAGGGCAGTCTCCTCCGCTCCTGTGCTGCTGCCCTGCAGTGAGCCCTGGTCCCTCCCGCCGGCTCCTACCGTCTGGGTAGGTATGGATAGCTATGTCCCCCAGGCTTCGAACTTGTGAGGTGTTTGCATCTTCAACCAGCTTGTAACCAAAGGGCTGTAGGGTGAAGGATTCTCTCTGTGGCCGTCAAGGTACTGTGCATGGTTTGTTTTGTCCTGTGGAGCTAGGTGAGTCTGTATCCATTGGGAACGGAAGAGCTGCTAGATAACTACGTGACTTCTCCCTTGGCCTGCAGCACCCGCATGTTGGCTGCAGGCCTTTTTAAAAGAGCAACTTGCATTCTCAACGTGGTTCCCCCCCCCCCCCCCGAAAACATCTTCCACCTTGCTTCAACTGAACTAATGGCTTCTTGAAGATAGTCGTCATCATATTGTTTGGAGGAGGAAGGGACTTTCCTTCTGAGTTTGCTGGTGGTGCTGGTGATGATGTTTTCCAAAGGACACGGTGTCTCCAGGGTTTGGAGTGTAAGGAACTCCTTGGTCTACAGAACTTGTATTCCTGCCCTCTGGGGTTGTGGGTGGGGTCCCCTGCCGTTGTCACCCACATCCCAGAGCAGAGCTGGGGGATCTTTTTTATGCTGAGGGTCATCTGGATGTTTATAACATCATTTTCAGGCCATACTGAAACTTTTCATTAACTCTTCCTTCCGCTCGCTGTGGTTGGTAGCTGGAACCGGTTCTCTTTGGTGAGGCTTATGATATGAGCTGCTATTGATGATGAGGCATGGGTACCGGACATTCCACGTCCGAGCCTTTCCCCTCCAGATGGTAGGTAACCCAGGCATCTGGACACTTTTCCTGCCTGCCCCTCTTCCTGGCTCTGTCAGGTAATCACTTGTTGGGTTGGCAGGCTTCCTACAAACTGCGGAATCTGGACAGTCTGGCTTTGGCTGTGAGAGGGTGGGGGCCTAGCCCTGACTGGGGTCAGCTTGTCCTGTTGGGCTATTAGTCATTCTTTCCTCGCCCCCCCCCCCCACCAAAACCGTCTCTAAGCTAACTGTCACTCTTTTCCAATGGGGGAGGGCTTTCAAAGTGAGCCCCAAGACGGGAGTTCTTCATGAGGGGGCTGGGAAATCGAGATTAATGAGCCTTTTTCTGCTTCCGGCATGGTGAGGCGGTGGCCTGTAGGTTTACTTTCCAGAGTGTCGCTTCGTGATCATTGGTTCCCATGAGGGCCGTAGTTGACGAGAGGGTGCAGCTCTTCGGAGCACAGATCCAAAAGCCCTGTGTTCGGCTCATGTGATAAACATGTTAGGATCAGGGTCCTGAAACTTATGTCAACGCGGCCCCCACATTCTGCGTAAAGCCAAGCCCAGAGCAGCCCACAGCTGTTGGTGTGAGTCACTTCAAAGCTCCTTCACTAGAAGAAAAGGAGGCTGGGGATGGGGCGGGGAGGTAGAAGGAGACGAAGATCCATTTGGCAGCCTGGTCTCTGCTATGGAATGAGGGAGATGCTAGATCTCTGACCACTCCTAGAGTGCAAACATGACTCACACACACACAGCGCCTCTGGTGAGCAGCCTGAGAGCAGGGAGTCACTGAGGCCCCCATCCCCCTCTGCTGGCGTGTGCCTCTTCTCCAGGGTCCCTGGTGGCGTCATAGTAACACGTTGGGCTCGTAGCTGCAAAGTCATCAGTTCAAAACCACCAGTCGGCCCTCACATTCAGAGTCTCAGACACCCACAGGGCGTGCTCCCTCTCCTGGAGGGTCGGTGTGGGTCACAGTCGGCCCATGGCAGGGAGTTTGGTTCTGTGTTTTGGTGCCTCAGCCTCCAGTGTGATTGCAGGGTTTGGGTTAGGTTGTGTTTCTGTTTTGCTGTAAGGGGACACCTGTAGTCCTTGGTTCACAAGCAAAACTACTTGCTTTGATCATTTGGGGTTACTACCCAGGGAGCCCAAAGACCCAAGGTTCCCCCACCCCCAGAGCAGTCCTCACCGTGGGGCAGTTGAGGAAGCAGTGCCTCTTCCTGGACCATTTCCTCCTGGCTCTGACATGCCACTGGCAGAATGCTCGGGGCATCGCTCAGGAGAGGGGACCAGCTGACCCCAAGAGTTACAAGATCAGGAAAGAAGATCAGGGGCAGGGCCAGGAGCTGGGACTTGCACACACGATCCTCTGAGTGGCTTCCCCATTCCACAGCAGCTCTGTGGCACGTCCCTGCAGGTGCTGACCACACCCACCCAACACCACCTACCCTCCAACCCCCCGGGTGGTGGAGGGGAGGCCCTGGGCAGAGCCTTTGGCTCCGTGCCTGGTTCCCAGCCACAGAGACTCGGGTTTCCACCGCTTTGCTTGTTGATTGGAATGGGCACAGACCTCTAGAGAAATGGGCACACCGGTCCCTCTGCCCACCATACTCTCACACACACACACACACACACACACACACACACACTACAGTGCTGGTCAGAAGGTGCTTCCTCCTCCCCCTCAACACAGGGCACTGTGGACATCAGCCGCCTCACCACACTTCCCTTTCTGAGACTGATTGGGGTGGGGGCCAGCGACCAGTGCAGGGCCAGGAGCTGGCCGGCGAAGGGGTAAATCCAAAATAACCCGACCTCAGCTGAGTGTGCACAGTTCCTAGGCTCAGCTGGGCATGCAAAGGTGCAAAAGAAGAAAGACAGCCAGGGACTGCACCGCCGCCAGGAGATGCTGTGCTGGCTCAAACCAGGCTCCCTGCTGACTCAGTCTCTCAGTGTGAGCCTGCGGGTGCCACAGGGTAGAACTGACTCTGTGGACCACCCAGACTGTAACGCTTTACACCAGGAGAAGGCCTCATCCTGCTTCCCAGCAGCAGAGGGGAGGTCTCAAACCTCCCAGTTAGCAGCCCAGTGAGGAACCACTACACCACCAGGGCGCCTGTGCTATGTATGCTGCACTGGTTTCTTGTATTGATCATGCTTAGTCCTTGAGACAGTCCTGCAAGTTAGCCCTCTGATGATCCCCAGTTTTGAGTTGTGAGGCTGTCACAGTGAGGGTGATGGCTTCCCGTGTGGCTCTGATGGCCCGTTGGAGCGCTGGCCTCCCACTGCCATGGACTTTGGACCGCCATCTCCTTCGTGCAAGGGTCTCTGGTGGCACAGCGCGTCAGGCATTGGGCAGCTAACCCGAGTTCAGCGGCTCAAGCACACTAGCTGCCCTAGGGGAGGAAGCCGAGGCATGCTGCTTCCGTGACGACTCGCGGCCTGGGCAACGGGGCGGGCAACCGGGCGAAGCAGCATGGCTCTGTGAGCGGCTGCACTTCGGGATCCACGCCAGGGCAGTGGGAGGTGCCTCCGCTGACCCACCAGCGAGATGAGCGAGGCCGGCTTGTCTGGGGGCTCCTTCCTGTCTTGTGCCGGAAGTCTCAGGTTGCTGAATTAGATCAAGGTGGCTGCAGGCCGACCTCCAGGGCCCCAGCAGAAGAGGAACACGTTGGCCTGACATCGTTGGGCCTTTACACGCCCCGTAGCTACCTGGCCTCCCAGCTGACCAGATCCTCCCTGGCGACAGGTGGGGTCACTTGCAGAGGCAGAAACTGCCCTTGGAAAGGCACGTGACCAGCCCACACCGAGTCCCACGCCCCACGTGGCTTCCCCTTCTCCGATCTCGCCCTCTGCTGTGCCGAGTCCCCCCAGCCCACCAGTGCTTGCTGCCAAGGACCAAGTGTCCGGTGGACACCGGTCTGTTCTATGGCTGACCGTCTCTCCTGGCAAAGGGGGGCCATGTTTGCCCTGCCGGGGTGCGTGTACAGTACCTTGAAGTGCGTGCAGAGCCGCACATAGAGCACCATGGCCCCGGGTTAGAGAGAACCCTGGGAAGAGGAGAGGGCAGTGGAGGCAGCAGGGGAGACAGTTGACCAGACCACACAGGCCCACTGCCTGGGTCCCTGGGTGTGTGTGTGGGTGTGGCAGTGACTTGGGCAGGGTGCCAACCACCTCTGTTGCTTCTTTTGGGGGCCCACCCTTTGCACAATACCTGCCCGCATTACTCGTGGTGACCGTGGGGACATCTTCCGTAAGGTGCATCTAGGAGGGAGCAGATGCTCGGAATCGATAAGGCCGCACCTGGCCTGGGAACCGAGCAGGTGGCTGGCGCAGCGTGGGGATCCTGGGAGCCAAGCCCTGGTGATGTGTCCCCAGGGCAAGTCAGATAAGGAGCTGCCAGCACACGGCTCCATCCGGGGACATTCCTCCCCTGAGGAAACTCGAGTGCCAGCCTGGGCGGGAGGGGGGCAGCCGGGCCGGACCTCCCGAAGTCAGGAAGCCACAGCACCTCCTTCCCCAGCACCACGCCACACACCCCACCCCCAGAGCCTCTGGTTTCTGCAGCCCCTCCGGACAGCTCACCCTTCTTGGGGGAGAAAAGGAGGGTGCCAGGGCCACTGGGCACAGCAGCTGGTAATAGTCTCTCTGTCTCTCCCTCCCTGGCAGTGACATCTCCACCGCTGAGCAAGTCGGCCGCCGCCCTCACCCGCTGTGAGCGCAAGCCCCGGAAAATGGCATCCCCAGAAGAGCTGTTCAGCAGCATCGCTGCCCAGGAGAAGACTCTGGAAGGCCTGAAGGCCAAGAGTGTGCCTGTGGTACGTGGTGGCACCCCAGCTCAGGCACCTGTGAACCCACCACCATCAGCGTCTTGACCCCGCTCTTGAGCACGGCCTTGACCTCTGTCTGCACATAGCCGGGCTGGTCACGCTGCGTTCAGTCACAGACAGAGATGCCAGGGCCTCGTCCCAGCCTCTGGGCCAGCTCTCCGTGCTTGCTCACAGCCCCGCGCCCTGTGTCCGGGCGGAGCCGTAGGGTGACCCCAGACTGCTAACAGCAGGGTCAAGCATTTCAAACACCGTTCCCCCCCCCCCCCCAACTCCAGAAGAGAACGTTAAGGCTGTCCGCCCCCGTAAGCTGCAGAATCCCTCCAGAGCCCGGTTATAAGGCCATGTCAAAGGTAGTGGGTTTGGGGTTTTATCTGTGTCTTCGCTGCTCTCTTTCCGTCTCAAGCAAGTAGACTCTGAAATGGCCTCATTAACATAACAAGGAAGGTCCTGTTCCCAAACCCGGTGACAGCCGCCACTGTGCTCATGGCTGCTGTGTGCTGTCCAGTGGGTTCCAGCTCAGGGACCTGGCAGAGCATTTGAGGATGGCCCTGTAGATTTCTAAGTCTGTCATCAGACTGCCACATCTTTCTCTTGCAGAGCTGCCAGTAAATTCGAATGCCTGGTCCAGGGTTAGCAGATGAGCACTAAACCCTTGCACCCCCAGGCTCCTGTGCACGGGGTTTGGGGTCCAGTGCAAAGACCGGACAGCACAGTTCAATCCATGACAGCAGAGACAGGGCAAAGTCAGCCACTACCCGTGTTCTCAGCCTGCCTCTGTTTCCTGTCTTCATCCCCTCAGGATGAAATCGATGCTGCAGAGAAGATCCTGCTGACTCTGAAGGCCTGCTACAAAGCGACAGTGGGTGAGGACTACAAGGCGGGCTGCCCCCCAGGCTCTGGGGGTGACACCACAGGCCCCGAGGAGGACTTTGTGGACCCGTGGATGGTGCAGACCAGCAGCGCGAAGGGCATTGACTACGACAAGCTCATCGGTATGTCACCCACCCCCCGTCCACGATTCCCTCGCATCGACTCAGTCAGTGCCTGAAGTGTCTGACTAATTCTGGTTGGGCTGCAATGCCTGCAGGGAAAGAGATCCGGAAATCTAAAGGCACAATCAAAATTATTTCTAAATGCTGGTCTCACAGGGGATGAACCACAAGGTTGATGGTTCGAACCTGCCAGCCACTCCACAGGAGAAAAGTGAGGCAGTCTGCTCTCCTGAGGCTTCTGAGAAAACAGAGTCCTCGCCACTGAGTCAAGCCCAGCCTGTAGCGACTCTAGAATAAAACTGCCCTTATGCGCTTCCAAGGCTGGAAGTCTTTAGGGACCAGAAAGTCTCGTCTTTCTCCCACAGAACTGCTGGTGGGTGAGAACTGCTGGCCTGGCAGCAGCTGTGCAGGGGTTCACTGTTCCAGAGAAGATCCTCCCCTCCCATGTTGGCACGGTGGCTGTGAACCAAGAGCAGTGGGTTTGCTCTGGTTTGGTTTTAGTGGACTGCTTAGTCGAAGTTTCTGACATCCTTTGAGTCGTCCCGACCTTGTGAGGGGTCTCTGAACCTGGTCGTCATTCCAGGAACTTAAATTGTCTCAGAAATATGGGTCACGAGTCTGTCGGAGGTCACTTAACGTGTTTCCACCAGTGCCGATTCTGGAACGAAAGGCTGCCATCAGCCTCAGGAGGATGGGAAGGACCAGCCAGCCATTGTCCTCCCACCTTTCCCTGGGGTTCTGCTGCTCCAGGTCAAGCTACTGGAAAGCCCTTTCCCTGAACCAGACCATGCTGTTCAGGAAGAAGCAAAAGTCAAATACTCCTACCTCGGTCATAGCCATTTCCCGTGATCGAAGGATCCCTTTCCCTGAGAGAAGAGTCATGTCAAGACAGACATCAGTTCAATTCAGCAATGGAAGCGTATAAAAACTTATGGGTGTCAGTGTATATAAATTACAGCTTGTGTGTGTGTGTGCGTGCGTGCATTCAATGTGGCTGGCCTAGAATATAGTCAGCTTTCCGGGTATTTTTAATTTTCTCCACCAGAATCAGCCCCAGGTGCCCTGCATGTCTTCTGTTAGCTGGCTGTGCTGTCAGACAGCCCTGCTTCTGTGTAAGCTGTTTATGCTCTCTGTTGGAGAGGGTTCCCTAACAGAAGTCAGGTTTGTCCACGTTGTGTCTGGGACACTGGTGTCTTTCTCTTGCTCCAGTAGGATTTGGTCCCCACATCTCATGCCCTACGGAAATCATCCCTTCATTTTCTTTCCCCCAGTCCGATTCGGAAGCAGCAAGATTGACACGGAGCTGATAAACCGCATAGAGCGCGCCATCGGCCAGAAGGCCCACCGCTTCCTGCGCAGAGGCATCTTCTTCTCACACAGGTCAGCTCTCAGCCCTCAGCCCCCGCGCACACCCCTCCTGCACCCCCACCCTCCTCCCTCAGCTCCCTGACCTGTTAGTCCAAACACTCCAGAAGGCCCTGCTCCGAGGCCCCCTGACCCCATGAGGCATGTGCTGGCCGTGGTCCAACCAGCCCCCATCTCCCGGGTGGTCAATCACCCCCTGGAACCCTGCCTGTCCCCTCACCCTGGAGCCTTCTGTATTCGTGTGTAAACTCCCCATCTCACTGGGTGAGGATCAAGTTCACAGCAGATGATAGAGAACTGATAGAGATAAGGCTTGTAGCCCGGCATGCTATCAAGTGTGGCGTGTCATAAAAGTGAGAGAGCCCGGTGATTACAGGCAGGTTCCGCCTTTCCCACACAGTAAACACGAGGCTTCCTGAAATTGTGTGCCTTCTTCCTCCTATTGTACCCACCGCCGTGAGTCATCTCAAAAGAGAAACTAATGGCGTGCACCTAGCAGAACGTCCCTGCCTTCGGCCATAAATCCATGTCACAGCATCAGAAAACTGGACCGAGACCCTGAAGGCCCCTGGGGCCTGTCCCCACCCCACAGGGCAATAGCCCAGGGCAAGGCTCCCCGAGTTTATGGCTCAAGGTCACTTCGTGTCTGTTCCTGTTTCGCTTCACGATCACAGGAGTGCACCTCTAGGAGGGCGCTCGGCCCTCTGCCAAAACCCTGCCCAACCTGCCTGAGGGCACCTTTGCAGGCCCCCCCCCCACCCCACCCCTCCCCAGTCACTTTCTCACTGGAGAGGTACTGCACACAGCCGGTATTCACGAGGTCGCCCACCCACCACCACTGTCTGATCCTCAGCACCCCACAAAGAAGCCTCCCTGCTTCCTCCTCCCCTGGCCTTCCTGTCTGCATGCATATGCCGGCCCCAGGCCTATCATGTTCCTGGGATCCCACCCGACATGGTCTTGGTCTTCCGTGCCCAGCTCCTTCCCCGGGGCGTTCCCCAGGATCCTCCCTCTGGCGCCCTGGGTTGGAGCTTTGAGCCTGCTTGTGGCTGGACACTGGCTGGGCAGACTGCATCTGGTTTATTCCTGCATCAAGCGACGGTCAGGGGCAGCTGGCGGTCACCGGTGTCCCGCCAGGAGTGGAGCTCCTGGCCCAGGTGGCAGTCCTTGCTTAGTTTGTGAGGAACTGCCAAACTGCTTTCCACACCTCACCAGTCATCACCGAGCCACTACACAGCTTGTCAAAGCAGGGCGGTGGCACAGCGGCAAAGCGCTCAGCTGGTGACCAAAGGGTCCGGGGTTCAAACCCACCAGCTGCTTGTCGGAGAAAGAGGTGGCGGCGTGCTCCTGCGAGCAAGGCTTTCTCCTGCCAGGAAGGGTTGTTCTCGGGGCCCACAGGGCCGTGGTACCCTGTCCTTCAAGGTCAGCAGGATCAGAAGGACTCCATGACAGTAAACTAGGATTCTCAGCCCGGCAGGACAGCAGGGCGTGCGCACGGAGACTGTGAACAGGAAGTGCTCGGCTTCCTCACCGCCCTGAGTCCCCACTAGAAACCACTGGTGCTTCAGGACACCCCCACCCCCGCGTCCCTGTGTGTGACGGCAAGCCCTTCCTGTGGCAGCGGCTGCTGCTCTCGCAGAGTCTGACTTCTGACTAGACAGGAACGCCAAGGAAGGCGTCTGCCTCCAAAATTAAGTTGTGCTTCTCTTTCACAACCCCGAAAGTAGAACGTAATCTTTTCATGGGGGGAAACGCCCAAAGTAAACACACAAACCACACACAGAAAACACGCCAAGTCTATGGAAAGCCAACCCTGCTGCCTTACGGTTGGTTCTGATGTCCAGAAAGACTCGAGGACAGAGTAGGGCCGCCCCAAAGACTGAGACCTTCATGTTAGCAGGCCGCCTCGTCTGTGTCAGAGCCACTAGGTGGGCTCAAACCACTAACCTTTCAGGAGTTTCCAGCTGAGCACTTAACCATTGCGCCACCAAAAATAGTCACCATAAACAGCAGCAGCATGCCCTGCGTGCAGAATAGGAAGCCACGTTCAGGACACTGCTCTTGGGATTCTCTTACCCAGACCTCCTACTTTGCCCCGAAACTCAGCAGCAGCGTAGAGGGGTGGGGTGAGAAGACCCCATCCCACTGCCCCCCTCTGAAGGATGGGGGCACACCTCCTTCCCTCCCCTTATCCAGGCAGTGTCCTGAGCCTCAAGACAGAGCCACTGTAAGCAAGAACCCCGCGGGCTGGCTGGTATTGCCCCCTCCAAAGAGAAAAGGGGGCGGAGGGCATATCTGCTGTGAGTTTTAGAAGCTCTGGAAAGAGTTCGAGCCCATCTCCTGAAGCTAACACTTCAGACACACATCTCTCTTGGCCCACAAACCACATTGCCTTCTAGATGGACGGTCCAAGGCAGGGTGACTGTAGAGGACAGCGTGGAACAGCCCTACAGTTTCCAAGGCTGCCCACCTTTCTCCCAAAGAGCAGTGGGGATTCAAACCGCTGACCTTCTGGCCCGCAGCCAGTCCCCTCCCCACTGTGCCCAGGGCTGTTTGCAAACAGCCCCTGTAGTAGCACGTCCGTCGAGGGAGGGTTCTGCCAGCTGCCCTTGCAGGGCCCTGGTGTCCATCCGCTCCTCATCTCTGACCAGCGGTAAATGGCTTCCCCGGCGGATCAGCGTGGACTGCCCCGCCTCTAACCGTCCCCCCTCGCAGGGAGCAGCCTGGCCCCCCATGGCACCTGAGAAGCAGGCCAGGGTCAAGTGAAGGACAAGGCCTCCGTCTTTGGGGTGGAAGTCACACTGCTGCCATCCCTCTGTTCCCTTCTAGAGACATGAATCAGGTTCTGGATGCCTATGAGAACAAGAAGCCCTTCTACCTGTACACGGGCAGGGGCCCCTCCTCCGAAGCCATGCACCTGGGCCATCTCATCCCGTTCATCTTCACCAAGTGAGTGCCGGCTGAGCCAGGGCGCGGTGAGGGGCCGCTGCGACCAGGGGGGAGAGCGCTCCTGCTGGGGAGTCCAGAGACTGCCACTCCCCTTCTGCTCCCTGCCCCTGCCGGCCGCCTGCCTCTCAGAACTCGGGCCCTTAGCCACTGAACCTGGACCCCGGGAGGGAGCTCGTCCACGAGGAAGCCTGGCACCCTCGGCCAGGAGGAGCGGAGCTGCGGTTTCAGGCGCCCGGTGGCATTTCCGCACCCTCTCGCCCCGTGCGCTCAGGTGGCTGCAGGATGTGTTCAACGTGCCCCTGGTCATCCAGATGACGGACGACGAGAAGTACCTGTGGAAGGACCTGACCCTGGACCAGGCACACGGCTACGCCGTGGAGAACGCCAAGGACATCATCGCCTGCGGCTTCGACATTAACAAGACCTTCATCTTCTCGGACCTCGACTACATGGGGTAAGGGACAACTCGGGGCAGGGGGCTCCCTGGTCAGGGGCACCCACCTTGCCGTCTCGGGCCTGGTGATTGTTCCCTGTCCGCCTCCTACACAGTGGGAGGCTGCAGCTGCCCAGCCTGTCGCACAGGCACGGAAGCCCCGCCCTGCTGGTGCTCCCGGGAACTGCAGCCTGGGTCCGGGCACAGACCCTCCTTCCCCCGCCACAGCCCGCAGTGTCCAGCACAGGGAATGGACTGGAGGCAGGGACTTGTGTGCGTGACATGGCCCACCTGTGGTCACAGTGCAGGGTTCCAAGCTGGCTGCCCTTGCAGAGCAAAGCGGTTTCTCAAAGCCTGGAACTGTGAGCCTGGGGCCCTGCCCACATGACTAACGGGAAGGAATCGAGAACAACGTGCGTCGTCGGTCCGCAGAGTTCTCACCTGCTCTGCAAAGCCCAGGCCTGCTCCACAGAGGGGGGCCTTCAGGGCCGGGTCACCCTGGGCCGAGGGGACTGACAGTGAGGCCGAGGTGCCGGCCTGGCCCTGGCCAGCATGCGGGCTTGCTGAGCTGCCCTTGATCCTGTCCTGTGGGCGTGCAGGTGTTGTGGCGTCCCTGAAAGTAACGGAAGGAAACTGGGCTCGGCTGGTGTCGTCACCAACCCGGGGCCACGGGGCAGGGCGATTGCACGTTGCGGTTCATTCCGCCACTGCACATGCTGGGGGCGGGTCTAGGGGACCCCAGGGCCCAGAGGGGCAAGTGAGCACTGGAGGATCAGTACGCAGGGGGGGGCCGGGGACACCAGGCACCCTGGCACTGGGACACGCCACAGCAGGAGTCCCTCACAGCTCTCACCTCTGCCGGCCCCGGGCCCCCTCGTGGGCGCAGCTGGTGCAGAAGCATGTGCTGCCAGCCGCGGGCACCGGGGCCAGGCATGATGCCGGTGTCCTTGCAGGTCGAGCACAGGCTTCTACAGGAACGTGGTGAAGATTGAGAAGCACGTGACCTTCAACCAGGTGAAAGGCATCTTCGGCTTCACCGACAGCGACTGCATTGGTGAGAGCCTGGGCCCGGGGTCTGAGCTGCTCAGGGGTGTTTGCCAAGGGTGCCCTGGTGGCTTGGGGCTGCTGTGGGCAAGGTCGGCCGCTCGAAACCATCTGCCGCAGAAAGACAAGGCTGTGAGGGTCGCAGCCTCGGAGACTAAAGCGACCAGATTTTAAGCGGGACACCGTTGACCGGGGGTTGGGGGGTGGGGGCTCTTGATTAAAGATGTGGTCTCTATGATGCCCCCCCCCCAAAATTGTGGTCTCTATGGAGCAACAAAAGTGTTCATAGGACACAAAAATTGTATTGTCATATATCTAACTTTAAAATGCCGTGGAGGGCTGCGCCCCGGGGACATAGTGGTTGTGTGCGGGACTGCAGCCCACTGGGATGGAGGTTCAATTCCAGCTCCACAGGAGCAAAGGCTGGGCCTCCTTCTCCCACCACCTGAGGGCAGTGATGCCCTAAAATAATAATAATAATAATAATAAAAACATCGTGGAACATAAGACAAATTGTTAAAAAGCAGGGTGTCAGTCACCTTATCAGAGACCCACGGGCAGTGCAGCCCTGACCAGGCGGGTCACTGTGGGTTAGAGCCCACCAAACATTTGGGGGAGGGAGGTGTTTTCTTGGGATTATACTTTTGGTGATGGTGGCGTTGGCTTTGGCTCAGGATTCTGGGGTGTCAGTAAGAGCACTGGTGGCACTGTGAACCAAGCACTGGCCTACGACCCAGAGGTCCGCAGTGTGAGCCCACTAGCCGCTCCACAAGCTCAAAGTGAGCCGATCTCCGCAAGGAAGCCTGTGGGGCTGTTCTGCCGCTGGGTAGGGTCACTTCTGCTGATCAGTGCACACACTACAGTCTCCACGGCAGCACTAAAAACCCTGCCAAGAGCACCAAGGTGGGACACCAACTGCCGGGAGTGACTCTGGTTCTGCTGGGGCTGGGGCCGTGGCCGTGGCCGTGGCGGTTGATAGATGGCCCTGAGTCGCGGCGACCCCATGCAACACAGCAGAACTGACCACGGGGCTGGGAAGAGACCCCCAGGGCGCCTCCCCCAACTGTCCCCTCGACCATGCACATGCCCATGTTTCATGACGGCGTGGGTCGGCCACTGGTGCCCAGTAGGACAGAAGAACCGGCCATTGTCCCGGCCCTCACACCCACAGACCCAGGGCACCCCTGGAGGAGGAAAGGCCATGCGGGTGCCAGGTCCCTTCCTCCTCCTCCTCTCCTGTTTCCTGTGTTTTTGTTTGTCTTTTTTCATCATTTTGTTGGGGGCTGGGACAGCTCTTAGCACAATCCATCCATCCATTGTGTCAACACTTCTATGGCCATCACCCTTCTCAAACCATTGCTTGAGCCCTTGGTATCAGCTTCTTTTTTCTTCCCCCTTCCTCCCCCACTTCCCTCCCTCCCTTCCTCCCTCATGAACCCTTGATAATTTATAAGTTAGTATGTTTTCACGTCTTACACTGACTGGTGTCTCTCTACACCCACTTCCGTCTGCCTAGGAGGGGGGTGTTTGTGGATTATTGTGATTGGTTCCCCCCTACAGCCCTTAGAGCATTCCACACGTCCGTCATACCCAGCCTGTGTGTACATAGGTCAGGTCGCCATCATCATTTTCAGTGGCGGGGGGGGGGGGGGGGGGGCAGCACTATTCCCTGGAACTGTGGGAATTGGCTCCAACATGAAACCAGCAGGGAGAGGGGGCAGCACAGGGCTCACTTGGTTTGCTGGGTGCCCGATGGCCAGGTCCCACGCTGCAAGGCAGGAGCCGTTGCCGGGTGGGTGGCGGTGGCTGGTGTCAGGCATGAGACGCCTCTTCTCTCTCACAGGGAAGGTCAGCTTCCCCGCCATCCAGGCTGCCCCCTCCTTCAGCAACTCCTTCCCCCAGATCTTTGGGGGCAAGACAGACATCCAGTGCCTCATCCCTTGTGCCATCGACCAGGTCAGTGCAGCGAACGGTGCTGCGGCGGGGGGGGGGGGGGGGGGGGGGGGGGGGGGGGGGGGGGGGGGGGGGGGGGGGGGGGGGGGGGGGGGGGGGCATGCGCGGGAGGCAGCCTCTGGAAGGAAGTGGATGGGCACTCAGCCCAGCTGCCCGCCTCAGAGCCTCTCTCCCTCCAGGACCCTTACTTCCGGATGACCAGGGACGTGGCCCCCAGGATCGGCTACCCCAAGCCCGCCCTGCTGCACTCCACCTTCTTCCCCGCCCTTCAGGGGGCCCAGACCAAAATGAGTGCCAGTGACCCCAACTCCTCCATCTTCCTCATTGACTCAGCCAAGCAGATCAAGAACAAGGTGAGTCCTGGGCCCAAGGAGACCTGCGAGCGCCCATGCGTGCCCTAGCACGCTCCCACGTGGACACTCAGACGCACACCGCAACAGACAGACATGCACGCGTGGACATCTCCACACACACACCACTGCAGACGTGCGCACCAGACCATCCCCCTGCCGGCCGGCACTCGGTGACCCAGACACTCCCGCACAGGCACCTTCTCACACTCACAGAACACAGTCACACATTCACACACATTCTCACGTTGGCACACAGACACGCATTTTCACCTTCACACAGGCACACACATACTCACTGTCACACGTTCTCACATTGGCACACAGTCACACACATTCTGTGTTCAAACAGGCACACCCGTTCTCACATTCAGACAGACACACACGTTCTCACATTGACACACAGGCACACACATGCTCACCTTCACACAGGCGCACACGTTCTCACGTTGGCACATAGTCACACAGGCACACACATTCTCACCGTCACAGTGGCACACAGGCACACATTGTCACTTTCACACAGTCGTCACTCACGGGCACACACAGGCACAGGCGTGGCTGGTGTCGTGAATCACACTGCAGCGAGGGCACTGAGCCATGTCACGCCGTGAGGTGCTCGGGGTCTGGGCTGTACCCTCAGCATCCGTGCACCTGTGAGCGTGGGTGTGTGTACATTACTTAGCGAGACGAGCCATGTGGGAGCCGCCCGTGTTGTTGGCACAGTCTGTGAGCAGCAGGGGGGGTGGTGTGACCCCCAGGAGGTCCCAGATCAGCGATTGCCTGGAAGCACTGCCGCATACTTTCTTCTGCTCCCTGTGCCAGGGGAGGCAGGCATTTGCCAGCTGCAGCTCCCAGAGGATGGACACAGGCGGGGGGATAGGGGGGTAGCGCAGCCCACCCACCAGCTGCCTGGCCTTTAGTTCTGCGCCGCTTTGGGAAGGGGCTGTAACGGTATCGCTGGGGCCTCAGGGGGCAGCAGAAACCAAGGGCTGGTGACCAGGTAGTGTGAGACCCACGGGCAGGAGGGGCCCAGCCAGGCGCTACGTCTGAACCCAAAACCCACCAGAGACCGGACAGGCTGTCTGCTCAGCCCTGCCCTGCTCTGTGGGAAGAAGCGGTCCTTTCACAATTCCTGCAGCCGCCCTGCTCCCAGGGGAGGTGGGGCTGTTGCCGGCGGCGCCTGGCCCTGCTCAGTGGGGAGCTCACTTGCCAGTGGCTTCCCTGCCTCACCTCCCTGTGTGTCCTGCTGCCCTCCAAGGGTGGGCACCTTGAGACGGGGCTGGCCCCACGCCCTCTCCCCCTGCTCCCAGCCCCACCGGCCAACAGCACCCGCCGCTCTCCCTCTGTCACCCCGAGAGTCGAGGCCGTCTCTGGGCAGCAGAGTGCAAGGCTTCGTAGCCAGTCCCCCTGCCCTCTCCCTCAAGAGGGCTGGGCTGACAAGGCCGGTCCTCTCCGGGCCGCAGGTCAACAAGCATGCCTTTTCGGGAGGGAGAGACACTGTGGAGGAGCACCGGGAGCATGGCGGCAACTGTGAGGTGGACGTGTCCTTCATGTACCTGACCTTCTTCCTGGAGGACGACGACAGGCTGGAGCAGATCCGCAAGGTGGGTGCGGGAGTGGACTGCGGGCGGACAGCCACTGAGCCAGTTGCAGGCCTTGGCGGGGTGCCCTCTGCTGCCCTGGGGTCCCTGTAGTGGGCACCGGCTGGGCAGCCCCCATGACCCCGGCCGTGAAGTTGGCCCCTCCTCCAAGGGACCTTCTTCTGCAGCAGAGTGAGCGGGAGGACCGTGGTCAGCCTGAGAGGCTGGAGCCCCACCTCCACCCCGGCTCACAGCTGCTGTACCAGGCGGCCTGGGCTGGTGGACATGCCTCCTTGACATGGGCCAGGAGTCGCCCTCCATGCCTGGGGTCCACACAGACCCTTGTGCACAGGAGGGCACCACTGCTGCTTCCTAAGGGCCAACAAGCAGCGGAAGCTGCCCACACCCCACAGCGCTCACCAGGGGCTAAAAGGCCCCGGCCTGGTATGCCCAGGCCTGAAGGACCGCTGACTCTCAAAGGATTAACGGCCTGTGGTCGGCGGCACCCGGCATCCACCTGGAAGGGGCCCAGAGCCTCCAGCCTAAGCATCGGTGCAGATCGATCCTGGACCCCCCACAGAGACACCCGGGGGTGCTGTCGGGAGCTTGGCCTTCCCGGGTCACGGAGGAAGCGGAGTTTCGCTCCCAGGGAGACACGCAGCTTCCGGAACCTGGGCCGGGTCACTTGGGTGTGCGTGGGCTCTGTGGAGAGGAGCTCAGGGCTGGGGCGCGGGCAGGGCCCAGTGGGCCTGTGGGGTGATGACAACCTTCTAGAACACATTGACCCTGCTGATTTGGCACTCGCCCCCCAGGACTACAGCAGCGGCGCCATGCTCACGGGTGAGCTCAAGAAGGCCCTCATCGACGTGCTGCAGCCCCTGGTGGCCGAGCACCAGGCCCGGCGCCAGGAGGTCACCGACGAGGTGGTCAGAGAGTTCATGACTCCCCGGAAGCTGTTCTTCGACTTCCAGTAGCAGCCCTTCCTGTCCTGTCGCAGAACCCCCTATGCCCCCTCCCACTCCAACCCTGCCCATGGGCCTGCCCCTCGCTCTGACAACGGGGACCCAGCCCCACTGGGAGCAACAGCGGGCGGAGCAGGCCCCAGTCGGCAGGACAGCAGCCCATCCCCCGCTTCCCTGAGGCCCCGTCTGACACAGCGCCCCCTCCCTTGTAGACTAGGTCGTCGCCACCAAGTGAAGCATGCGGCGGGATCCCCAGGTTCGTGTAAAGGGGGAGGAGCGTGGGGGCCAGGGGCGCCCGACCAGGCTACCGGAGTGTGGTAGCTTGTCCAGTTGCGCCCCGATGGGTATCCGGCTGTAGGCCACACGTGTGCCCCTGGCAGAGGCGTGCTGGCCCCCTGCTATGTTCTGTCCGGGCTGACGGAGCTGGCCTGCAGCCAGGCCGCCCGTGTCCCTGGGCAAGGGGGACTGCCCTGTCCGTGTCTGTTCAGATCAAGTGTGAGAAGGCAGATGGCATCCCATCTCGGGGGCAGGCCTGGCTGGCTGTGCCCTGCCCGCACGCATTGGCTGGCTTGAATAAAGTTTCTCTGCTATGTCCGTGGCGAGTTCTGTCTGGTGAGGTCAAGACCGTGTGTCAGGCGGGCCGCTGCTGCGCCTGCTGCCCAGGACAGAGCCCGCAGGTGCCAGTGCTAATGGCCACTGTGATGTTGGAGGGCAAGCGGGAGGATGGGGGCTGGGAACCCAAGGGCACTTCAGTGCCGGCCCAAGTCTGGTAAGTCTTTCCTAGGGGTGAGAGCCATGGCCTGAAGCAGGTGGGCACTGTGGTGCTGACCCTGGAGTCTGGTGGGTCCCCTGGGGGAGTAGAAGAGGAAGATGGGGGCCCGAGGCCGGGAGTCTTGCACGCTGGGAGTGGCCATTTTCCCCCGGGGAGGGCTAGAGCCATGCTCCAACCTCACGAACAGTCAGTCGGGGGGGGAGGGTGCAGGGGGGGCGCTCTGGCCAGCAGACAGTGTCAGCAGGGGCTAGAGTGACCTCTCCCTGCCTAGCACCCGCCAATGCCTCCTTCACAGGTTCCGATGCCCAGGTTCAGGGAGCAGCTGCCCCAACGAGGGTGTGGGGAGGGTGTATTCAGGGGCCCCCGCAGCCAGCCCTTCAGAAACTGCCCTGCCCTTGCTAGCCCCACTCCTCACAGGAGCAGCGAGATCAGTGGCAGCCATGTAGGGTCTAGGAAGCCAAAGAACCTGCCCACAATCCCTGCTGGTATGTAGGATTGTGTGTGTCCCCCCCCCCCAACACACACACACACACACACACACACACACAGGGCTTTCATCAGGGGGCAGAGCGACAGGCCAAGTTCCCTTCCAGAAGGTACAAGAAACCAAGCTGGGGAGGGAGAGGGTGCATGCAGGCACACACCCACTAGGAAGGGGATAGTGGGCCTACCCTCAGGAGCCTTGGACCTTCAAGTTCAGGGGCAAGCCCCGCCCCAGCCTGCAGGGCTCTCCCCCGTGCACATCCTCAGCTCCTGCCTTGGAGGAGAGGCGGGGTCCACTTCCCAAGGGGCAGGGATCACAGGCTCACGGCCCCTTAGTGAGAGGACCAGGCCTTAGGGAGCCCACAGCCCGTCCCACACCTCCTTTGGAGCCAGCACTGCTGCTGCAGGCAGATGGCCTGTGCACGCCCTCTTCCCAGCATGCTGGCAGGCCAGGGGCGGCACACCAGGAGGGCTGGGCTCTCTGGGAGTCTCATTCGTTCCTTCATTCCTGCGATCATTCTGGAGCCAGGAAACAGGTGCCCACACAGACCCGACTTCCTTTTGTAGCTCAGCCAGCCCCTGGGAGCAGCCCAGGCTCAGGCAGGGGTCAGAGGGCTTCCTGGAGGAGGCGGTGCCCCTGAGGACAAGCCGGGCTGAGGGGCAAGGCCTGGTCAGCCAGGGGTCCAGTGATCCAAAGGAGACTCCCCCGGGCAGCGGGGGTTCCCCCAAAGGCCCTGTCACGTATCCATCCGAGCCATCGTGCAGGCACAGGGCTGGGCTGCTCTCCAGACGCGCTCACCACGACTTGGCCCTCGGCTGGCAGAGAGGCCGGGTTCTTGGACGCGCCGGCGCAAAGCCCACCTCATCCCTTCCTTGCAGTGACCCCCACTGCCGACCCCTCCACCTCCAGTGCCCTGCAGAACCGGGGCTTAAAATCGGATATTGGGGCAAGCAGGGCCCAGGGCAGGTGGCGGAACTACCAAGACAGTGGTTGCCCAGAAGAGGGTGTGAGGGGAGAACCGGGGAGCCAGCGCCCCAGCAGACGGCACCTGGTTGGGGCCCGGGCCCCTGAGGCTAAAGGCAGAATCAGCGGGGCTTGGCGGCCTCCACGTGCTCATCTGCACCACAGGCAGCTTTGGGTGACCGCCGGCCCCAGGGTGGGGTGGGGTGGGCCACCCCAGGGGCAGGAACTGCGCCAGCAGCCCCTCGGAGCCTCAGAAATGCTTTATTAGCCCCTGATTCCACAAGCCTTCGAGCTGCCCCCACAGGCTGCTGATCACCCCTTCGTCTGAGAGAGGAAGGCCTCTCTAGGACGGCCCTCCAGGGGCACAATAAATACAGGTGGGGCCGGGGCAGTGTGTGGGTGAGGGCTGGAGGACAAGCCAGGACCAGGACGCGGAGGGCTGAGGGAGACAGGCCCCTGCTGAGACCGGCCATGGCAGACAGACGGCAGCTGGGCTCTTGCCTGGTCCCTGCAGGGCTCTCGGCGGGCCCTGGCCTGGGGCCCAGCTAGGAGAGCAGGCCCCGGGCGAGCCTCAGCACAGCCTCATAGGTGGCAAAGACCACCATGTTGACCGGGAAGGCCCGGCAGCAGTTGAGAACCAGCCCCTTGAAGAGGACCCGGGGCCCTGACTCCCGCACGCTGGCCACCAGGCAGTGTAGCAGGCCTCGGTACCGCTGCTGGCCCTGCCCGTCCGCCTGCAAGCGTGACTTGATGACATCCATGGGGGTGGCCACGGCCCAGGCCAGGACCCCTGCGCAGCCACCGGCCACCAGCACTCCAACGACATCTGCAGGAGGTCAGCGGGTGCCTGGTTAGGAGCCAGGGGCCACCCAGCCCTGGTGGAGTCCTGGGGTGGCTCTCCTGAGTAGGGAAACTAAGGCTTGGAGTGGACAAGGTGGCGGTGGCTACGCTGTCTCCCCCTCACAGGAGAACCATTTTGCAGATGAGGACACTTGAGGTTCTACCCACCCAAATACTCTCTCGAGAGGCCACTGTGGGGTGCCCTAGTTATGTCTCACACCTCTGACTTCCGGGTGGATTCCCATGCCCCGCCCCCATGCCTGCCCTCCCAGGGCCCCCGGCTCACCTGGCTGGCTGTGGCCAGTGGGGGTGAGCCACTCACAGAGGATGGCATAAGACAGGAAGTAGGTGGCGAAGGAGTGGCCGTCTCGGAGCAGCAGGGCCGAGCTGCCCTTGTACAGGCCCCTGAGGCCCTCCTCCCGGGCCACCGTGGTCAGGCAGTGCAGCGGCCCACGGTATCTGGGCTCCAGGGCAGGGGCCATGGGACACGCGGGGGGCAGAGTGGAGAGGCCCGAGGCTGAAAGCCGCCGCTGCTGTGTCTGGGTCTGCAGGCGGACCTTGGCCACCTCCGTGGGCGAGGTCAGAAACACCTAGGGCGAGAAGGAGAGAGGAATCCCACCGCCACAGGCCCAGGGAGGCGCCACCCTCTCCTCCTTCCCATGGTCCCGCAATGGAGCCCCTCACGGTCAAAGCCAGCGCCTGCAGTCTGCAGCAGCACCCCCTCTCACGGCCAGCCAGCAGATCCCCACTCCCTGCAGTCAGTCCGACAGAGCTGGCGAGGACCAGGCCTGTGGGTGTCCGGCACTCTGGGTGCTGAGGGGAGTGGAGACCCGTCTTCTTCTCCTGCGGAGAGGCTGCTGGGCTCAAACTGCTGACTTTCTGGTAAGCAGCCCAGCTCACAACCCACTGAGCCGCCAGGGCCCCCTCCCAGCTCAGATGTCCGGTCCAGACCTCCTGAGACCGGGGTCCTGTATCTATCCAACAAGAGAGTACATGCTGTGGCCCCCTGCCTTGGAGTCGGTGGAGACCCAACGGGGGCCCTGCCCACAACAGATGGAAACAGGCCTCCATCCCCACAGCCTTTCCTAGGATGGAGGCCGATGTTGCTTCCGACCCTCTCACCAAAGGTCTTCCTCTTTGTCTCTGACCGACCCTCTCCTTAACCAAGTGGGATGGATGCCTTTCCCAGGGCCTGGGCCCTCCTGGTGACAGGTCTGAAGTTCGTACGACCAATCTTCACCATTCTTTCTGCTCTCTCTCTCTCTCTTTCTCTCATTCACTCTCGCTCTGCCATATCTCCCTCTGTCTACCATCTAACCGTACATGTCTAGCAGCGGCTTAGTGGTTCGAGTGTGTGTGTGTGTGTGTGTGTGTGTGTGTGTGTGTTTTGCTGCACGCTCTGGTCCTGTCCAGGGTCCAGCCTTACAGAGAAATAACGCTGGGTGGTCATCGAGGACCGAGAGCCAGCCTCCTTTCTGGGTTTGACCAC